>JBBPCS010003750.1:0-11974 GCA_037974645.1 Hollardia meadi
CACACACACACACACACACACACACACACACACACACACACACACACACACACACACACACACACACACACACTCGGGCTTTGTTATATACATGAATGTAAAGGGAAGAAAATGTGTTTTTTGTTTTGTTTTGTTTTTTGGTGTAACAAATTGAGGTAACTTAAAATTAGCGTTTCATATAACCTATAGGGGAATATGTGTTGGACTGAGTGACTCTGGTTAAGTAATGTTATACGGAAGCCCATTTCTGCCAATACATTTTTTTTTAAATCCTATAAGGGGCTGATTAAACAGAGAGTTTTTTTGCAGTCAGAAGTGTCTTTTTCCAGTTGTTTTCTACAGGCGGTGAGCCCTGGACACCCTGCGTTTTAGACGCTCTGAGCGCCTCTCGTTTTCGAAGGAGCGCTTTGAACACCTCGAGTTGTTCAATTCAACTCAGAGCAGAAAAAGCGTCCGACGGCATTTGTTTTTCTTATTGTCCAATCGGATAAATTTAGACGCGTTCCTTCTGTTATGGTGACGACAAAGTTAACAGTTGCTTGGAAACAACGTTTATGGAGGAGAAACTTGTGCTGGCTGTTTCTAGATGCCTGGAGCTATACGACTGTACAAGCCGTAATTATCACGATCCGAACAAGAAACAGCAGACCAGGAGGCTAATTGGTGCGGCACTTAAGGTTTCGGGTAAGTTGTTTTCTAGTATTGTTGCCTAGCAACAGTTAAAAGCCCCTAAACAGGCAGTGTGGTGCGCTCTGTCCGATCTGCCCCCCAAGTCATTATAATGTGAAACCTTCTGGAAATAATAACTCAACATCTCAACGAGAAACTTTGTCAAAATAATGAGTTGGTATCTAAAAAAAAAAAAAAATCATATGTCATAAAGCTATTTTGAGATACGATGTCATTATTTTGAGTTATCTCATTATATTGAAACGCTAAGTGATTAGTTTGAGAAAGTTACTCATAATTTTCAGATACTAATTTGTTACATTGAGATATTAAGTCATTATTTCAAGATACTTTTTATTTTGATAAATACTGATTACATTGACTTACAGGATCTCCCTCTTCTTTTTAAAAAAAAAATCACATTCGCAGAATCGGGTCAATAAATATACATTTAGTTAAATTCCACCAGTCATTTTTCAGCTGCAGCCCTGCAGACTTTTTGCTTTCATTTTCACAACTTCCTCCCCTCGAACTACAAATCACACGGAGTCACGTGACCAGTTGACCGCGGTACTTCCTGTTTATTTCGGAGAATGACCTACTCCGGTTTGCTTCTGTAGTTGTTGTTTGTTTTATCTTTTAAACACCGCGCTGTCGCTTTTCAACACAACGAACATGGTAAATCTTTTGTGTTTTCTGCTGCTGGTGTGCGGCGCTGCTCCGCGTGCGGCGGCACCCGCCGGAAGCAGCTACCTGCCGGGTACAGGTGAGTGGAAACTCCGGGACTTCTCGTCAGGGTGAAAATCTCGCAGCTTGTTTCTCGGCTTTGTGTCGCTGTTTGCAGACCTACACAGGCTAAAACACACAGCGTGAATCAATAGTTTTGGTTGCTTCACCTTGCGGGATGAACAATATCAAACTTGTGTTGAGATTCAGCTACAAAAGAGGATATTGTCATAAATTTTGCTTTTTGCTTGGTCGAAGGCATCATGGGTTTATATAAAGTGTTCAAACGGAGTTCAGGATGAAACGTCTCCTCAGAAAAACTGCACACTCCTGACATTTCATGGCTTTTGTACGTTTGGTTACTTTATTTGCAGAACAAGTTTGCAGTATAACCTAGCATAAAATAGGACTTAAAAATAGAAAAAGCAGGATTTACAGTATAATGGCCTATTTTCTCACCAAACAAGCAAAAAGAAGGTGAATATATGATCGCTGTATTACATTATAACACAAGCATAACAAGAATAAAAGACCAAACGGAACCAAAAGCCTGATTGAAGACAGAAATTTGCATCTGAAAATATACATTGACACATTTAAACTGTCACTAATCCATGCACATCTTTAAATAACTCATCAATTAAGTCAATTAAAGCTAGCCTTGTTTATATCTCTTGATTTGTGACAGGGATGTATTTAAAGAACAGATCTTGAGTCATAATTTGGATGTAAAAGCAAAATGTAGTCCTCTTTTTATAAGTGGAAAAACCCATTTTAACTTCCCTAAATGTGCAGATAGCCACGTTTGCACAGATCTACATTTCGTCGTTGTGTGCCTCAAATTATTATTTTTCTTCTCATTCACTTTCCCCCCTCCATCTATCCAGGCAGGTTCTGGCACATCACAGACCTCCACCTTGATCCCACCTACCGCCTGTCCCCAGACCCCACCAAGGTTTGCTTCTCTTCCAAAGGCGTCCCCGTCACCAGCGCCGGCCTGTACGGGGACTTCCTGTGTGACTCTCCCTACCGCCTCATCCAGTCAGCGTTCAGTCACATGGCACCGCTCACACAGCCACAGGACTTCATCATATGGACCGGGTCGGTACATGATGGAGGGAGGGTGGATGTTATGATTTTACCGCTTTCCTGGATGGAAAACTGGAGGCAAAAACGAATAACTCTCAAGTTTTTTGCATGAAAATGATCCGCAAACTAACTTTTTGTCAGCTCATAGAAACAATACCTGTGGCTTTGAAGTAGTTTCATATCCTGGTCGCACAGCAGTTGTGTACTTTATATTTCGTGTGCGTTCTGTACTTTGTGTGAAACTAAACC
Source organism: Hollardia meadi (assembly GCA_037974645.1). Classification (NCBI taxonomy): domain Eukaryota; kingdom Metazoa; phylum Chordata; class Actinopteri; order Tetraodontiformes; family Triacanthodidae; genus Hollardia; species Hollardia meadi. The sequence goes on from JBBPCS010003750.1 coordinate 2,734, forward strand.
ACTTTGAGGTTTCAGAGTTGAAGAATGAGGAAGTCCCCACTTCCTCATTCTGAAAACAGAGATGTACAAGATGACGAGTCATTTAATTTGGTTCAGATATTCAAGTTCCCCACGGGTAGCTTTGTAATAACTTTAATAAACCTCAGCCTCTCTCTGCGTCATCATCAAAATACCTGCGAAAACTACTGACATTCCCATTTCCCATCATCTCTGACCTTGACACCGTACTCAGAAAATGAGAATGAAATAATAGATGATGACAGAATGTTTACGACCCTGTCCGCCAAAATGAAGGACGAGAAAGTCTAACGCAACCTCTAGTAAGTGCTAATAAGTAAATCCTGGCATGCTAACACACCAAGACTGTGAACTTAGCAATTATACCTGCTAAACATCCACATGTTAGCATTCTAATATTAGCGTTTAGCTCAAACCACTGCCCTGCTTACACACAGGCTCAGAGAGTGTAACTCTTTATTCACCCAAGGGTCTGTAATGACTGTGAAGACGTTAGCTAGTTAGCGATGTACTCGTCTACAGTGTGTGTGTGTGTGTGTGTGTGAAAGGGGAACTTGACAGATTGTTTCAAGGTGGTGTGGAGTGCTGCAGCATCTGTAGCCGTGTTAGCATCTAGTTGTCCAGCGAATTTGAAGTGAACTTGCAAAAAAATTAAGAAAATTAGGCGCATTTCCATCAGCTGATTTGGAGCCAATAAACGAGTCTGTGCAAAGCGTAGTTTCGTCAACAAAAATAAACACTTTCTTTATTGTTGCTTCAGTAAAATGTATTTTTTTCATAATGAAAACCCCATCTTCTGAGATTGCTTTGTATGCAAAGTCAAGATGTCGAAACATCTTGAAGCTGGTCACATAACCTGAGAAATGCACTGATTAGCTACCTACTAGCTAATGTTGGAGCGAATTTCCTTGCTATGCCAGGACCTGCACATAAATTGGGATTCCAGAAAAGAAAAGGAGAAGAAAAAGATGGAGCTGGCGAGGACTTTAGGCCCAAATAATAATGTAATGACCAACTTTTTTCAGTCGGCAAAGAAAGCTGCCTGGATGCTAACGTTACAGCTAACGTTAGTAGCCAAGAGGTAGCTAGCAGTCGGTGAAGGAGCCACCAGCACCTGTGAGAAAGAGGATGATGTTGATAATAGTGAAGACGTTCTGCATGTGTTTACGGAGGAGAGAGAGAGCATGTGTTGACGTGAGTAAAGTGGATTTGGGGAGGGGCCCGGGACCTTTTCAGGGGCCTGTCGGCAAAGAAGTAGCGTCACTACTGTTTATTTTATTCTCTCAGTTCTTCTATCTGCACGATTCAGCTGTTTACTTTAACTGGAGATGGAGAGGGTCCAGGACTGACGGTGCACAATGTATTTAAAGGCGGTGAAAGATGAGTTTGAGTTATCCGCTCATGAAGAGTAGCTTTAAGAGTCGCTCTGTGTTCTCTCTGAGGGAACTGGAAACTAATATTCGCTGCACTGTGATAATGACTGTCGGCATGGTTGCAAGCATCAGTCACAGCAGCCGTACCTCCACACAGCGCTCTGTTAATCAGCAGCTAATCAGCTGAGCCAGGAATTCATATGCTTATTAAACATGCTTAAGAGTACGCCTCGCCACCTAATCCTCTGCCCCGGGGAGGCTTTTTCAACTTATAAGTTACTGTGCAAGCAGATTTTTTGCTTTATTCTATTGTTAAAGGGCTTTGTAGCATGAGTTTGCCTTCAAGGGGAAATCCATTGTACCGTGGTCTTTGCATTTTTTTTCTGCAATACTGTACAGTTTATTACAGCTCTGCTGAGTCAACCATGTTCAGGTAAAATATAGTCAAAACTGTGATTAGAGGGAGAGGAAAAGAGCAGTGTTGAGAAAGAAGGGTTTTCCTTGATTTCCACAGGCAGTGCTGACTGGTAACTCATCACTTACTGCAGTTACTTCACATTGAAAGTCATAAATTCTCTTTTATGGAATTCTTCAACTATAAAAAGCTGCTACAGAAAATATTTGGTTTTGCTTAAATGGCATGCAACGTTTGCTTCATCTCTCCTGCTTTCTTGTTCTTAAAGCACAACATTTTATTCATTATAAGCTAGGTTTTTATTTTTGTTCTTTTGCCAGTCATTTCTCTTCCGGGTTAATTGCTGCAATCTTGGAAATCTGTTATATTCCTACAAAAAAAAAAGTCTGACGAGGAAAGACGGGTTCGATTATCCGGGTTATCTAGACTGGAAATCTGTGCGCACACAACTACGATAAGTACGGAAGTTTGAAGTTGAACGTTGCCAGATTTCAGAAAAAAACACACTATAATGTGATTTTAACAAACATGATATATATATATAAAAAAAGAAGGGAAAAAAAATACGACGCTTATTGTAATAAACTTTTTCAATCCTTATTGTGGCGATTTTTTTTTTTTTTTTTTGGTGTAAACAAGAAAAACAAAGTTGTTCAAAGCATAGCGGCATTCAATGATATTCAGTTGTCTGAAGGCATTAAGATAAAACATGTACATCTATCTGACGTGGTTTGATGATGCTGGATCTTGTTTTCCCCTCTCCACCAGTGACAGTCCACCTCACATCCCTCCAGATGAGCTCTCTACAGACATAGTGATCCAGGTGATCGGTAACATGACCCAGACCATCAGACAGCACTTCCCCAACCTGACAGTCTATCCTGCCCTGGGAAACCATGACTACTGGCCTCAGGTAATTTAACGTCGTAGGATGACGAGCAGCTCGGATGAGTGTAGCATGTAGCATAAAGTTCCATGAAATGCCAATATTTGCACACCGATATCAGTCAAACCCTAATATCTGCTAATGGATTGTATAAATATTGAAATGATCGCATTACAGAAAAGTGAATTTATTTTATTAGAACTGTGTGTGAGACTGCGTCATGTTGCCATGCAACGTGCTGTTTGCATGAATGTTTTCAGGACCAGATGCAGACCTCCACTAATGCCATCTACAAAGCTGCTGCTCAGCTGTGGAAACCCTGGTTGCAGCCTGAAGCTCTGCTCACGCTCTCACAAGGTGACGACCCCGTGAGGTCGCATCAAATCCAGTATTTATTGAGTTAGTTGGTCATAATGGAAGTTCTTTCTGCCAATCGGCTAATTCATTAACGGGACGATTTCTTTTCAACACTGTTACTTAGCTGTTAGCATGCTAATGTGAGCATGTGCAGTGTTCAGTATGAAACATTTGTTTAGCTGCTGTGATATTCTAATTCAGTCCAAATAAAGCTGTAGCATGTTATGTTAACACTTTATTCTTGGCATCGATTAAGCGCCATTTTTGTGCTGTGTTCTGTTCCTGCAGGTGGTTTCTACTCCCAGCTGGTAAAGCCTGGTTTGCGGGTGGTTAGTCTCAACACTATCCTCTACTACGGACCTAATGAAGTCACAAGTAACATGACGGACCCTGCTGGACAGTTCGAGTGGCTGGAGAAAACTCTGCAGAAAGCTGCTCAGAGCCTGGAGAAGGTCTAAAATCTTTTCATGAACCCTGACCTTTGACCTGCCTTACAGTGCTGCATGTTGAGCATTTCAAGTAAAGAAGTAAATGCGGCTTACTTGTTGCTCCAGGTGTACATCATAGCTCATGTGCCAGTGGGGTACCTGCCCTTTGTCAGGAACACCACTGCTGTAAGAGAGCGCCACAACGAGAGGCTGGTCGCCATCTGCAGGCAGTACAGTTACGTCATTGCGGGACATTTCTATGGCCACACCCATCGTGACAGCATCATGGTGCTGTTGGACCAGCAAGGTAAAATAAAGCATAAATATATGGGACCCAAATTGGTATTGAAGGGTGCATTCAGTTCCACAAGTACAAGAATTGATTCTGAGATTATTTATTTACTATTTAAGTTTTCTGTTAAGCGCATATAGATTAACTTGTCCATAATTTTGCTGTCAAAGCAAGCTGGAAACTGATCGAATGAGTCAAGTGCAGATTGATTGTTTTAGTGATGTGGGCGTCCGGCACAACATCAGCTTTGAGAAATTGTAGGAAGAATGTGGTCAAAGAGGAATGAGTAGAAAACACAGATCCGCTGACAGACTTTATAAAAATAAGATTGTTGGAAAAGGATCGCAGATAAATTTTTTTTTACAACCTGAGCGCATTCAGTGTTTTGTGCAACTGAATTGTTTGTGTTTGGCTTTCTTGTTCTGTAGGTAAACCAGTGAATTCTCTTTTTGTGTCACCGGCTGTTACACCAATCAAACATGTTTTGGAGCCCTACTCTAACAACCCGGCTTTCCGCATGTACTTGTACAACAGCAAGGACTACGCTCTGTTGGTAAGACGCTGCATGCTGCACCATCGGCTCACTTTAGCAATCAGATTTCCCTTTATTGGAGCCGAGAGGCTAGATCTACGGAAGTCCATTTCCGCCAGTGTGATTGGGGTGTGGGGGGGCGGACGCTTTATCTTAAAATAATGACTTGATATGTCAAAATAATGAGAAACTTTATCAAACTAATAAGTTAGTATCTCAATTTAATGACTTGGTATCTCAAAATAATGAGAAACTTTCTTGAAATAATGACTTGGTTTCTCAAAACTATGAAACATTTCTCTATATAATGAGTTAGCGTCTCAAAATATTGACACACTTTCTTAAAATAATGATAATTATTTTATTTTCAGATACTAAGTTATTATTTTGAGAAAGTATTTTTTATTATTTTGACATTTTTTCCCATCACATTGGCTTAAATGGGCTTCCATACTAAACAGCCAAAAATACAACAAAACTGCAACTTAAGTATGTTTACAGTTTCCACATGCCTTTGGCTATATAGTGGATTTTAACATTTGCAGACAATAGATCATAAATGCATCTCTCTAGTGGCTATTTGACAAATGTGGAGCTTTATAATTGATGTGGAAAAGCCTCTATTGGTTGTCAATGATTTTTACTTCAAAATGAAACCTTAAAGATATTTTTTAAAGTTTGAATCAGTCCAGAAAAGAGATGAAAACTGCTTTAGTTGGCAAACATATTGACAGATTCAGGTCAAAAGTGAAAATGTCCTGCAGTGAAAGACCCACTCTTAACTTTTATCTCCCTGATCAAAGAAGAAATAAATCCCTTCTTTATGATTAATCACGGTGTCAATCAGCACACAAAAACAGTTTCTGGCTTTCAGAAAGACTCAAACACTGTTTTCTTTCTCCCCTCTCTCTCTTTTGGTGCTTTCCTCCCTCTCTGAAGGATATCTGGCAGTACTACTTGAATCTGACGGAAGCGAACGAGAAACAAAGATCTGACTGGAGGCTCGAATACATCATGACTGAGGCTTTTGGACTGACTGACCTGCGGCCACAAAGCCTGCTCCAGCTGGGCCTGAGCTTCAGGCTGCCGCAGACCAAAGCCTTCGACAAGTATTTCAGTCACTTCATGGTCAGCTACAACAGTAGCATCATCTGCGAGGGAGACTGTAAGGTCAACCAGGTGTGTGCTGTGCTCTACCTGGACCAGCTGTCCTACTCCAAATGCGTCGCGAATGGAGAATGGTAGCGTGAATGAACATTTAGTTTTTAATAACCCTCGATTATTTTTTTTACTTTGCTGGAATACTGAATGCTATGCACTGGTTCTGTTTCTTGATCTAAGATACTTTCTGGTATCAAAAGTATAAATGCACAATCTCCACAGTAAATCAGTTGTTTAATAAAGACAGAAATACACTGATACCATGTGGAAAACACTCATCTACTTCTCAGTGGAGAATGTTAGCATGAATGAGGAATGAAGGATTCTCCAGGGAGCCATATTTTGTGTAACAAGATGAGTTCAGCCCAAATGTAGGAGATGACAGGGCAGGATAAATAGTTATTAATAATAGTATTTATTAAAGACTATTGGACACGGAGACAGGCAGACAAAGCAGGTGACTCGACTCAAAACTGGACTGAAATACAAACTAAACTGACGAGGGAATGAAGTGCAGGTGGAGAGACGGGGGCGGAGAAACTCGGGTGAGGAGAATGAGGTGAAGAAACGAGTCAAAAGAGGAGCTGATTGGCTCGAGAGACACTGGGGAACCGGGCGGGGCTAACGAGGCCGATAACGGGCAGGTGTGCAGAAGGAAGCGGCGCTGGAAGTCAGGAGAGCGAAGGAGAAAAGCCACGCCCACACAAATAAACACACAGAAAGACGGAGGAGCAGTATGAAACATGGGGGGGAATAGAAACACACCGCAGTGACCGTGACATTTTGTCTTTGATTTTTAGTTTTTAAATTATATATTTCTGTCAGGACCACTAAAGTAAAAAAAAAAAAAAAAATTATAAGAAAATAAATCACTAATTTACAAGAAATGGTACAATCTTAAATTTTACATTTACCTGCAGTGATGACCTCATCAGATTATAGACCAACTTCACAAAAAAAAAAACATCATGATTTTGATTTATTCTCATAAATTTGTGATTTTAATCTCAGTTTTTTCTCTGATTATTAGGCCACGCCCCTCCGCCATCAACTCTGGGTGTTTTTTCTACCTACAATGGCCCTAATATGGTTACAGACGTGTAAAATATTAATTAATAACAATTTGGATAATTCAATTCTACACATGGGCGACATCTCAGAAATTGACCCGCTAATAAAGATCTCCTCCCTGAAGCAGCTCGGCTGTACGGCTTCCTGTAGATCAGGTAACATCGAGTTAACCACGAAGATAACCTGCTCGGAACAGTGTCGGGATGCAGCGTAAATTGCCATGGCGACAAACCTCAGGTAAAACTTTCCTACCTTCCGTAGTACGGGTTAATCTGGAAGTTACACCCGACGTCACAAAGTTACCATAGTTACCTGGATACAGTTACCTCGCTTTGTAGTACAGTTTTTTTTTCCTGTTGTGGATTTTCCTCAGGTTATATTCCTTTAATCCAGACCACAATGCACATAGATGTCTGGATGATACAGTTCCCCGATGTCTGTTGTCTCAAACCCTATAAAATCTCTTCTCTAACTTATCTGGTTCTCAGTTTTTAGAGTGGTGTAAACTTTAGAATCATTGAAATCATTGAGGCATGGTAGCTGTTAGCTGGATACACCTCATCCAAAAAAAGGTGTTTAATCTTTAATCTTAAACTGAAGGAGCTGAAGCTCCTCAGTCCATCACACAGGTGTATTCCCTGTATCCCTTCTTGGATTAATGGATTACACCTAATCTCTGGGGTGATCTAATTGCTGCCTAATGTTGAACATCGGTTGAGCTGATATTTAATCATGAATGCTCAACAGGATTTAAGGCACAGTGCAATGACAGCTGGAGCATCTTTATCTTCCGTGATGTGACGTATTTCTGAGTGAAACAATGTGTGTGAACAGGGTTTAGATATGATGGATGAATAGAACTACAGGTAAGAGGAAAAATATGTATTTTTGATTATGAGGTGAACTGTCCCTTTATTTACAGTTAATAATGTCATTGAAACAAGTTTATTAAGTGCATTTAACTTGTGTGACAAGTTACCAGTGATGTTGTATAAAATGAAATATGAATGGAGAACACAATCGTGTGATATATCACATATTTTTCTACTAAATAAATAAAGATGGTCTGGGTCAGAGGCCGGTTAATAAAGCATGTGTTGTCACTGTGTGTTACAAATTAAAAAAAGGACCTTAACTGCAGGGCTGTAAGAGTGTCTAGTTCTTCTCTGCAGGGGAGGACCAGCGACTAACCTCATCCGACCCTCTCGCTTTAACCTCCCTCCCTCCCACCATCAGCCCCCCCGGTCTTATTCAACTCCTGTTCAAACGTTCCAGAAACTCCTCTTGTTTCTCAGCCACCACCTCAAGCATTCGCCCCCTCTCTCCTCCCTCCCTCCACTTCTCCAACTCTTTTGTCCCTCTGCCTCCCTCCCCAAATGTTGGCTACACCTCTCTTAAAGCTCCACTGGAAGCTTTTTGATGTAAAAATGCACCCACCCAAATCCCCCAAATGTTGGGCTTGACTTTGGCTCCAGTACGAGCCAGCTCTCTAGAACTGTTCCGATCATTTTATCTCTTCAAACCCCTAAAAAGTTTCTTTAAAATAAACCAAACTTGGAGGGAACGATTACATTTTGGTTAAAGTGGTCACAACCTGAACATACTGTATATGCAACATGTGGAGAGGAGAGGAGGAGAATATAATCCCCTTTTTAAGGCATCTCAAGCCAAAAAAGGTTGCCCAAGAGAAGAAAGTAACAAGAAATTATTATAATTTAGATATATTTCGATATTTATGTCACTAACTGATTCTAATATTCAAAACTTGAGATGGAAAAGGCAAAAAGCGCCTCGAGTGTGTTCCCTTCATGTTCCCCCATAGCCATTATCATTCCCCGACTAGCCTCCCCCCCAGTCGGTGCCTCACAGAACGTAACTGTGGAGACAGAGCTTGGTGCGAGCATGGCGATGGAGAGGACTCCATTGCCACGGTAACGGCCGTAGAGCTCCTCTGAATCCGTCTCTGAGGTCACTGCTAGTCAGATCCAGCAAACAACGCTCTGTGTGTTTTGCATGAGAGGGAGATCCTGACCGGCTTTTAGAATCGACTCAACTTACTTTTCAACCGAACTCACTTGAATGTATTGCTATCATGAGCGTGAATGAATGATCATGCAGTGTTTGAGATGCTTTACCAGTATCCTTTATTGGGAGTGAGGTTGGTCCATATGCTCAACATGTTACTCCATGTCAGAAGCAAATACTCCGCTTCATTTATTTGATGGACTTTAGCTGCTATTTGCTTTGCACATTCAGATTAAGAATACAACATATAACCAGCAAGTAAATATTAAGTAGTATAATGAAATTGTATTGATCCCCAGAAAAAGAATTCACAAGCTACTCAGCAGTAACCCCACTTTTACCAGTGATCAACACAAAGTAGCAATACAACAATGTAACAAAGAGTATTAGCAGCAATGTTTTTCACTAAAACAGAGCAGAAAAGTAAAGAGACGGTTGCTGGAGGGTCAAAGAGAGGAGATCCAGTTGGCTGGCTGGTAGTTGTCTGTCTTCTTAAATGACTGTCTGACTGGCCGGCGCTCTGTCTGTCTGTGTGTCTGACTGGTGGAGCCCCACAACCAGTTAATCTGAGGATTACTGTCAGGACAGTATAACCATCCAACTGCCCTCTCCTGGGGAGCTGGAATCTGTGTGTGTGTGTTTGTGTGTGTGTGTGTGTGTGTGTGTGTGTGTGTGTGTGTGTG
>JBBPCS010003751.1:0-11972 GCA_037974645.1 Hollardia meadi
TAGATAGATAGATAGATAGATAGATAGATAGATAGATAGATAGATAGATAGATAGATAGATAGATGGATAGATAGATGGATAGATAGATAGATAGATGGATAGATGGATAGATAGATAGATGGATAGATAGTACTTTTTTGATCCCAAACTGGGACATTCTTAAAGCATGGTTAATAAAAACACAGTTTGATTTGTCAGGAGCCAGTGGACTTTGCACTGCAAAATAACACAAAAAATGTAACAATATCACACTAAATAGCAATAAAAAACAACAACATATAGAACAGACTTGCTCCTTTTCGTGTTCAAATTTAACAGCTTAATGAATAAAGTGGCAGGCAATTAGTCCATTGCTCTTTTCTCTCTGTAGACAGTGAAGATCAAGCCACACAAACCAAAAAGTGAGAAGGCTAGTATAAAAAGGTTTTAGCTATCTTGATCACTTGTAGTAATATCAAGTTCATTATCTCTTATTTACCCAAATGTTTCTTTTCAGACAAAATCATCTTCACCCACTCTTAATAGAGAGGGTCCTGCTGGCTCATGGCCTGCTTTTACCCAGTCAGTTGATAAAAACCTAAAATAATGGCTGCCAAGTCCCACAACATCACCACAGTCTGGATAACCACATACTCCACAACTACAGTCATATCCCTGTCATAATTTGTGATAACTTGGATGTTAAATGTAAGAGCTGCAGTGTTAGAAATTAAAATAACATTATCCACATTAAGCTCTCCTCCTCTCCATTCCCTGCCACTTTGAGAAATGTTATTTTAAATGATGAGATCACTTTCCAATAAATCCCTGCTTCTTCATTATATGAAAAATTACCATAATCTTGATTTTAGGGGCTTATGTGAAACTAAAACCAAATGAATGTCGTTTGTAAATCTCCATGAGGCATCAAGTTTCGCTTGAATCAAGAAGAGGCATAGCTGCGATTTTTTTGATTTCAAATCATTAATGCTAAATCCAATCATCAACAATTAAATGGAAATTTTTGGTCCAAAGCAGATTACCAATAAATTCTGTTTTTGAACATTTCTGGTTTTACAATTTCACAAAGCCCTTGTGTTAGAAATCTCTGTGTCTTAACATGCATATTTCTACTTATGAAATGCTTCCTAGATTCCGCAGATTCTTTCCGTGGCTGGTGCTGACACATTGTTTCATGCTTTTGTCTCATCTAGGCTTGACTAATGTAATACACTATTCTCTGGCTAACCATATTAGCCAACTGCAACCTGAGGAAGATATTGCTGCTAGAATATAAACCAAAACCAGAAAATGTAATCACCCCTGTTCTTATTGCAGTACACTGGCTCCCTGTACATGCTAGACTTCAACATTCTACTCTTAACGTAATATATTACACAGACTTGCACCATCCTTCTTATCACCACTCAATGCTAGCAGCTCTGTGAGGCTTTATTTGGGCACAGCATTGCTTTGAGCTGAGCATCTGAATGCTAACAGTGACAACTGCTGAAGTCTAGCAGGTACACTCTGAGGTTAAAGTAAGGGAAGTGCTCCCTTACTTTAACCTGGCCTCCCAACATTGTCATCCACAGAGCCGCCCCACTTGTGAAACAAATTCAACTGTCCCAGTCTTTAATGAAAGCAACAATCTTTAAATCATGAGGAAACAAAAAGCTTGACATCACTTACAGTGCAATGCAGTTTTTTTAGGGATGCCATTTTCAGTATCTTACTGGAAATGTTGAATTCTTTGCCTGAATAAACAGTTTAATAATGTCCTCTGCTCTAGATCACAATCCTGATGATGTCATCTGGGATTTAATTTCGGCTAGAAAAGTACAAATTTTGGCTTTCTAACAGTCAGCCAATTACACACTGGGTTTCAAACAATAATGTGTTAACCTGGTTGCTGGTTGAATTATGTAGGATTCAGGAGTTTTTGGAGCTTGAGGGACTAAAAATCAGTGTCTCAACCTCTGCTGCATAGAGTTTGACCATTTAAAAAAATGTCTCTTTAGTTCTCCAATGTGCCTCTTTAGACTGTTGTTGTGTATCCCTTTCATGAAGGTCACTTTGTGACACATTTCACATGTTTCATGTGTGCTAACATCGATTTTGAGAATGTTTTCTTATTCAAAGCTCGATCTTAATATCAAAACTGCAAGTCATAAACTTCCACCCTTTGGTTAACATAGTGCCAATAACTTACCTTTTTTAAGTCTTTAAGGGTGAAAACAGCAAACAAGCAAAAAGAGTAAAACCTAATCTTTCTTTACAGCATTGCTATTAATGGAAGTCTGTCATAAATCCAATAGATGAGGTCAGTAAATGGCTTTTTGGGGTAAGACTGATGAGGATTTTCCAAAAGCCAGAGGAAAGAAAGGAAAACATCTTTTTAGATTTCTACTAAAAGCAATTAAGCTGAAGAGCATTCTTTTGTCTTCGTAATTCCTCTGTTGTCCCTCGGCACCACTGCATGCTTATGGAGAAACAAAACAAAGTGCAGCGAGGGTGATGGGATCATTTGTTGAGTAGATTGATGGTAGCAGCCGAGAGTGGAGAGGCTCTGCTGATGTGGCTGTGAACATCATCGTCTGTTTAAGGATTCACAGCCAAGTTCAGTCGGAGGGTTTGATCCCTTTTATCTGCTCATTTATGCCCCCTCTTCTTCACTTCACACAGAAAACACAAGATCCGAGTCAAACCTCACAGATTGAACTGCACACAAACACAGGAATGTTTCACGTGAACTCTGGGAGAGTGTGCTGTTCAGGGTGCATGTCCCCAAGGGTGCTGATGGGGATGTCATCTAGATATATGTCCCCATTTACTGCCCTTCCTCCTTCTATTCAGCTGGGACATGGGTGCATGGGGGGCGCATCATGGGTGTTACAGCGAAGAAGTGGATGGGTGGAGGTGGGGTGGGGGGGTGCTTTATGTGGGGCCTTCAGTGTTTCCACTGAGCTGAATTCAGCCAGCAGAAGTGCTTGACTCAGAGCTTAACCACATTAGAGCAGCAAGACTGAGGAGAAGCCTGTAAGAAGTGTTTAATCTCAGTTAGGAGAAACAGGGAGAGAGGGGGAAAGATAAGTGAAACTGCTAAGACTAAGCACAGCTCAACGCTATATTGCTCACATTTCAGTCTGTGAGTCTTCGTGCACTGCAAACATAACCTGATTTCTGAATTTAATTGTATAAGGGATTAAAGGTTACACAGCAAGATTTCTGCAGAAGAAACCTAATTTCTTCACCCCATGTATGCTTAAAATGGTTTCAGTCAGGACCATGATAGTCAAAAAGCTTATGTTCTCATTTGCAGTAAATTATATTTGGCATTATGGCTCTGTTCTGGGAGCTCCCTGCCCTTCCACCTGCCTACGTGGAAAGCCTAAAGCAGGGAGAGCACACCTCCCTGCCCTTCCATGTGCCCATATGGGAAGGCTAAGGTAGGATGCTAAGCAGCAAATAGCAGTGAAGAGGAAGAGTAGGCAGGTTAAAGCAGCTTATATAACGCGTTCTGTTTGAGAATTACCAATTGGATCTATAAAAGGGAATCAGCTGAGCCATCAGCTGATGTGGACTTGCTTCCAGGTCAGCTGATTTAGCTAGCCTGCCTGAACTAATCCAAATGTGCTTCTTTCTTCTTTCTCCTTCTTTCTGACAGGTGCGTGACCAAGACTTAAGACAGGGACAGTAACGCTGTGCAGGCAGTGCAGAGGAGAGAAGAGAAAAGACTACACTTCATTTAACTGTGTAAAACAACTAAAGTTGGACCTGAACTCAAACTAAAAGTTAAATTTAAAAAAAGCTAGCTAACTTTTCTTGGATGCAGTGGCACAAAATTGTTGTTTGAGACAAAAAAATAAGTGAGGTGGAACCCTGTCCTAGTAAAAGAAATATGACAACAACACATTTGGATTCATAATGGCAGGTAGAGATGCTTAGCCAAAAGCTCAGTGTGTTGAATGTGGTGGAATCTTGTCACTGTCCATTGTATCAATTTATTTATTTTCCATTTGTTGGTCATGTTTTATTTTTTTTTGTCAATTTTATTTGGGAAGAATAACAATGAGAAAAAGGTCTTATGTCACAAAAGGCTGTGAACCCCTGCCTTATGGTATACTTGATACAGTGTTTATGGCACACTGGTAAAGTACTTTGGGTTGATTAATGATGGAGCATACAGTGAAGGAGCCCTGCAGCAGGCCCTCAGATACAGGACTAATACTGGAATAACTTTGTGGAATGCAGACAACATTACAACCTGATAGTGATTATTATAACATTCAGAGAGTATCCTAGATGTGTGCGGGAGGATGGAATTCTCTTCGAGGATTTCAGTCTATACTGATTTCTGTTTTCATTTTTGCTAATTAGGCTCACTGGGAGAGCCATAATATTCTGTTGATGTGATCCAGGGAGTGTGGTTATTTCTCCTGGCAATACAGTGTTTTATATACACCCATATGTCCTTTTTTAATCAAAAAAGCATTCCTGCACTTAAGAGCAACTTCTTCAATGATTTGCATGGAGGGTGTGAACTGGTATTTTCTGACAGTGACATTTAATCCCAAAGTTTCAGCACTGTACTACCAGTGAGTCATTTATCACGCATCATTTCTGTGATGGACTGTAAGGAAAGTTTTGAGCACAAAATATATGACGGCAGGAAACTACAGACATTGGAGGGACAGACAGCTAGTGCCTTTCACCAAGTGCAAACACAGCCTATGTTGATATAAGCAAGCTGACTGTAGTCCATAGAAGGAGACCTGGAGGCCAACCGCCATATGTCTTTTTATCGTTCTTATATCCAGTGGTTCTTGTCAAAAGGATCCAAACAAATTGTGATCAGAGCTGACAGGATGAGGCCAGTGACTCACCAACTAGAACCTCAGAGAGAAGAGGTCAGTGGTGAAATACAACCTCTTAGGCCGTCTACCTGATGGATTTTAATACTGTACTTCACCCTTTTTTCTTTCTGTTGATTAATCAGTATTATGTCATTTTTCTTTGCATGAATAGGAAAATAGATGCAAAACGAATTGTCAGGGGACTTCCATAAGCAGCTTTTCAAATGGCAGCAGCACTCTGCTCCTGATAACTATGCTCCAGTGGTTTTGTGCACTTCAAGAGACTATCCGCAACAGTGAAGTGCCCTTACTGAGCATGAATCACTGTATCCTGGCTAACTGCCTGCTCAGACTACTTGCAGTGTAGGAGGCACTTCCAGATGCAATTTGCCAATTGCTGCTGAGGCATCAGTGACTAAGCTGAACAGAAGTGTAGCCCACATTTTCCGTGCTCTGCTGCCAGGTATTGTGATCCTAATGCAAATTAGCTAATTTACTCTCATCATACTGTATAAGCGACTGCAGCATAAGCAAATCTGTTGCAGAATCGACTCCTTTATGTAACAATGTCCGTGACTGTCATCTCTGATCAGTTCCACTTCTACAAGTGTCTACTCCTACCATTTACAGTACAGGACAATAGAGTGCATTATCATCCAAGTCCTCTCTGCCAAATTACACGTCAGTGCCTTGAAGGTCCTTTGCCACTGCAAATGGCACTTTGACAAAATGGTGCCAAGTGCAGATGCTGGACTCAAAATCCAAATGGTGCTCTATAGTTGCTCAGGAAGAGTGGGATCGGAGAAGGAAAGGAAGGGGAATGCTAATGAGCAATTAGTGGACTCTGATATTCATTGGTAGGGAGAGTATACCCACTCTGAGTAAAAGCATCATTTCATGTAAATTACCAAAAACACATCCTCTCTCAATAAACCCCTCATAGTGTCCTAGCCATGCAGATAGTTCATGGGTCATGAGCTTTGGTATTGTCACCAAAAGAATAACACTGTGGAAACCAGAAATGAGTTTCTTATACAGTGCTGGGCATGCTCTTAGAGATACAATGATTAGCTCAGACATCCTGAAGGATCTCTGTAATGTCTTCTTCATCTTGGTGAACAGACAACGAACAGAGCCAATTTAGATGGTTTGGGCATGTGATCCATGTGCCCCCTGAACGCCACCCAGTAGAGGTTTTTCGGGCACATCCAGCTGCGATTAGACTAGGGGCAGGCCTAAAACAGGCTGGTGGGATGTCCCATCTGGCGTGGGAACACCTCAACGTTCCCCAGGAAGACATGGTGAACATGGCTAGAGAAACTGGGCTACCTCCTTTAGTCTGCTGCCACCACAACCTGATCCTAGACAATTGTCAGAAAATGGATGGATGGATGGATGGATTTGGGATATCTGTCTTTGAGATTACTGCCTCCACTAAAAAACAATACAGTATAAGGGGAACTGACTTTCATTTTTGATGTACACAGCATTGGCTAATTGCATCTTTGGTGTCTGAACATAATTAGCCTGTCAAGCAAAACATCTTTCTGTCTTGTTTGCCCTTTCGTGAGTTGTGACCAGTGTGGTTGACACCTCTGCGACCGTCATCCCAAGTTCACTAGTCGTCTTTTTGCTTTCCCATGGACGCAGGTTCACACTTAACTCTTCATAGCTGCGATTTTCTGGAGGCATTCACAGCTAAGTTGCATTCACATGAACAAACTGAGTGTTAAAATCTGTTTGCCTGTGTTCGTGACTGTCACAGCCAAATCATGACAGGGCCACAAATGTTTTCAAAAGACTGTCCAGGCATTGTAGTAGCAAGGTCAACATTTCCACAGACATTTTGGACTGATGCAATGTTTTTTCAAAGTTGTTTTCCAATTGTCCCACAGCTCCTCTTTTAGCAACAGGAAGGAGATCTCTGGAAGACATACTATTTCATTCTACATTCCATTCTGCAGTCAATAAAGCCAGGCTTTGACTTAATCAGGCCAGAGCAGATGGCCATAAAGCCTTTGTCCAGGGTACACCTGAGACTCCCTCAGCTTTATCATCCATAACCCTTGCACTGCTGTAAAAAAGTAGGGGAAACAAATGGATAAATGTCACGGAGGAGTTGCCTGACCTGTGAAAAACAGTTGCAGTCAAGCAGAATGGTCATTTTTAAAGGGAGATGCGCACCAGAAAGAGGTCAGCATTGATGACCTGCCCATGTGTGAAGCAGATGGGAGCCCCCCCCTACACACATAGCGGTCATCTCTCTGCAGTAATTTTTAATAGTCGTGGCAAGTACATTTGCTACGATAAATCAAATGCTTCTCACACCTGCTAATTCCCTGCTCTTTCAAAAAGAAAGCTAGGCAAGTTCAGGTGGTTATGATCGCTCGTGACCTCAGCTTTAACCTGCTCCTGACAAAATTTGGCACAAATTATTTTGGGATGCAGCTAATACCCCCAGTGACGGATACCCTGGCAAGGAAGCAAATTTGCCTCATGCTTTATCACCCTTGTCAGCGGCGCGGTGGCGTTGCAATGCATTGCAGACTTCCTCAACCTTGTGTGTCTGTGGAAGTGCGGCACGTTGCTTGGATGATCGAGAGCTCTGACTCATTATCCACAGGCAGATATGGCTCAATCTCCTCTGTCTTGTCAGGGAACTGTGGCTTCCTTCCCGACTGTCCCCCAATTGCTGGTTGGGCTCCCTGGGACATCTATATGTGAGCCAATCACTGATGAGCCTCGTCTAGCCTAACAGTCTGGCCGTCTGGCCACCTTAACTTGACTCAGACTGACAGCATCTGTTTGTCTCAGCATTCAGCTCCCTGAAGAAATCAGACATGTCAACACCAATCCAGATTCTGTATGTCCTATGTCCCCTGTCTGTACCTTGTCTTTACCATTCCCACCGACATGCACAGTGAAGAAAGACATCCCTTGAAAGATCTGTCTGTCACATCAACAGCAAACAAGTTGAAGATCTTTAACTTTATTTATCAGAAATTCACTACAAACCTGTTTCCTTTTTATTCTCATTCCATCCTTTTCTAAATTTTGGTATTGGGTCCGGTCACACGTCCCATTGACGCTCTCGATTTGTCTTTCCTGAGATGTCAGGTGCTGGGAGCAACCTTGACATATTAGGACATTAAATCTGAATCAGCACCGGTCACAGCCCTAAAGTGCATCCACATTCTCTGTTTTCTCAAGCGCATCAAGGAAAATACAATTTCACCTGCAGTGTCTGTCTCTGTCACATCCACTGACGCAGACACTTCCATGTCTGTCTCCCTCTCTCCTTTCCTGTCTCATGTTATTCCACTCTTCTTTTGTCCCTCTGTATTCTTGTAGTTTATGTCCTTCCACTGTTATTATTTCACTTGTGTGGCTGTGGCAACTTGTTTAAG
Source organism: Hollardia meadi (assembly GCA_037974645.1). Classification (NCBI taxonomy): domain Eukaryota; kingdom Metazoa; phylum Chordata; class Actinopteri; order Tetraodontiformes; family Triacanthodidae; genus Hollardia; species Hollardia meadi. Next base: position 8,244 of record JBBPCS010003751.1, read on the forward strand.
CCTTTGTGTATCATACTTTCTCCATTCATGTCTTGATTATGATGTTAGAGGCCAAGATTTTGGGAGTTATTTTCCCAAACTGACAAATTAAGTAGTGTTGTGTACACATTGTACAAAATGAAGGGTAATATCAATGGTAATGGTTTCTTTCTGTGTGTGCCCTACTTTTCTGCTAATATGTAATTTTACGAGGATTGAGGGCTACATCGACTGTAATAAATTCAATTTCAGTCACAACCATTCACCCCTCTCCTCCTCCCTGTGCTCCGCCATCTCCCATCTCCCCTCTCATCTGCTCCCCACTCTGTTTCAAAGTAATTATTTCTCATTAATCTACGATAGCTTCTTACCAGTCTATTAATCCAATGGTCTGGATCGCAGACAGTACAAAATGAGCTCTCCTATTAACTCACCATCATTACTCTCAACATATAAGGTGCTGGGACTGTTGACTTTCCAAAGCATACCCCATTCAACCCCCCAAATTAGCCTTATTAGTGGTGTAACATCTTTCCATTGCCCTGTGACTCCTTCTCTTTGCCAGGCCACATTTTTCAGTTGCCGTTGTTATGTTTTTCACATGAGTCACCACAATCCTTTCTCTAACAGATGCTGCTGCTAGACATGGTTTTTGAAACCAGGTTCATCTACCTCAACAGCAATGAGTGCTCCATCCACAGCAAGCTTGACTTACAACTCATATCTCTCTGGCATCATTTGGCTTCAATGTATTACGAATATTTTTATGAATATTTTACCCAAGCTTTTCCATCATTAGACCAAAACTGTCCCGCACCTTTTGTCTTTAACACCAGATGGATGTAAAGAAGCAACCTCCATGGTATCAGACTCTTGGCAGCGTGGGGGTAATGAGGATAGAAACATAGGGCATGAAGTGTGAGCAGTCAGTGTCCAGATGTTGAGATGTGTTTCTGGGCATAGGGCCCACCCCAACCCTGGCCCTCATTACATTCCTGCTAATTAGCACTATGAATATGTAATAGGAAGGAGGCTTTGGAGACATCTCTGTTAAAAAGGCATTTTCACTGGTTTGTTCCAGAAATGTTGGAGTACAATACAGTGGATGTACATATACAGACTGTGTGTCAATGCATATTGTTGAAATAGTTAGATTATTTTACATTATTGGACAACAGTAGAGTACTTTTACTACTCATTACTTTCTTTCTTTTTTAATTAAACACAATACTTTCTATTAGACCTGACCATTTCTGAGTTTTCTGATTATGCTGAATTTACTACCTTCCAGGCAGCCACTGGTTTCACTTCAAATACAGTTAAAACTACAGTAATTGATTTTTGTTTTTATAACTCAAGTGGATCAAATGCAACGTGAAAACACCAATGTAACGTTAAAAGTGTCACACATGACAAGCCACAAACAAACTGTCACCAACTCTCCAGTTTCCCTCAGCTCTACTGAGCTATTTATTCTGTTTTAGGTCATTGTTTTGGTTTTATGGCTTAAATTTTTATATTTTACACAAATATCACAGCTAAGCAGGATTTGTCAGTCGCTGCTCGTAATCACAGATAGATTAAATGAAGACAGGGAGCAGCATTAGCAAAAACAAAACAGTGAATCAGCAGCACATGCTTCATCATCCTGTTTGCTGTTTGTTCTCTGCTCTGTGTGTGTGTGTGTGTGTGAAGCTTAGCCCCCTGTCAAACAGACACACAGACCTGCAGCTTTTTTTTTTACATCCATGACAGACTGAGAGCAGAGGACATAGCTGGAGACAGCAATGTAACCTGGTCGCGACCTCACACTCTACGTGCTGTTATTGGCTGGGGGCTACACATCCACTGCCTAAAAGCTGATGCTCAGAAACATCTCAAACAAAGCAAAAATTAAGGAAATACAGGCAGAGGACAGGGTCTCTGCAGATAAATACACCGCCACACACGTTCAGTGGGTCATAAATGATGATTAAGAGGGATTGCTCTTGTATGAGTCCTTGTTTTTTTAGGGAAATCCTGCATCGTGTACCAATTGAAGACTCAGCTAGAAAAAGGAATATTTGCATTAATGTCACATGCTTACATCCAGAATACAAACATGGATATCATTAAAAGAATAGCTTAAATTTAAAAGTTTCTTGTGTAAAAAAAAAAAAAAAGTTGCTGTTTGCAGTCTGCTGAGTTTCCCTTCAAGCAGTTTCCAACCTTAATGATTTTCATATATTTACTGGCATGAAATGAAAGCAATCGCTGCCTGAAAGGTAGGAAACCAATCTCAAAATGTATGTTATGCTTTGAAAAATGGTCAATAGTAATGTAATGTAAATCTGAATCATAGTTATGGTCCCTTCAAATATGTATAATGAGAATATAAAAGATACGAAAAAACATCATCCTCCCAACTCATTAGGACTGAATCTGACTGCTCAGTGTTGTTTTTGCACTTACACCGTGATGATACAGCCTCTCAGTAGACCTCTACACGCCAGGCCTTTACTCCATCCACAAGTGGGTTCTTTGAGATAAACACTGAACTCTGGCTGCTAACACAGCCATCAGCACTAGATCTGTCCATGTCCTCCAAGTGATCCTGGGTTAAACACCACACACAGGCCGGCGAGGAAGATGAAAACACTTGCCAGCTCACCGCGGAGAAATAGCCCACCCCTGCTATGCCACTCCTTTTTCTCCAGCTGTATCAGAGCACTCTGGGAGAGCTGATTGCTGAATGGCCTGGTAGGGGCTTTGGGTGTATGTGCGTGTGTGTTTCTCATTGTGTGTGCGCCTGTCAGCGCTTGATGTCCCACACCGCCAAGGAGTATATCCTCTCATCCTTAACCAGGCTGACATGCTAGCTCATCATTCTCTTTCATCAAGACCAGTTCTTCCAGGCTCCCTCCTGTTGAACCTTGAAGCCTCGGCTAAACGCAGCAGCTTCTCCTCTCCTGTGTGCTTCGGATTGCTTTCCAAATTAGCCCAAGAAAGCTGTCAAAAGCTGCACACCAGAGAAAATGAATGCAAATACAGTGCATGTAATATTTACCTCCATTTCCCCCTCGGTTAAATACACTTTCTTAATCCGTCATAATCAGCATTTGCTGCCTTAATCTCCCATGCTTGCATTATGTGGTTGAGGCAAATGGTTCCTGTATTAGTTGTTACTGTATAGATGGGAATTTGAAACATTAATTATCCATAAGCGGCCACCTCTCCTCAGCCTTGCTGAGCTGAAACCTGTGCCACTTTTCAAAACCTGTCACAAACAATAACCTTCACTCTGCTGTGGATGTGACTGAACCGGACTGGAGAAACAATCGAGCAGCTATCTATCAATCTGAAACACACACACAGCTGTCTGCACCTGCTCTTAAAGCTGCCAGATTTGGGGATTGTCCAGTACTTCACTGCTAGCCCGCGGCTGTTTTTGCATCGCCATGGCAATGACAGGTTGTCCAGCCATTTCTGATTTGTCACTGGGCTGAGACGGTGGACCACAAAGTGTTATATGATGAACAGGGAGCTGATATAGTGCCTTCAGGGCAGAGAGAATAAGCAGGCCACCTTTTCCAAAGCTCTTTGCAGATTTAATCTCTGTCAACGTAAAGGTTTTTCATGGAGTTGCTTTTGTTTTAATATGCAGTAAAAGAAGAGTTTGGCGAAATAGAACCAAGAATGGTAAATGTCCTGTATTTATATAGCGCCTTTCTAGTCAGCTTGACCACTCAAAGCGCTTTACACTACAAGTAG
>JBBPCS010003752.1:0-11970 GCA_037974645.1 Hollardia meadi
ACACCGATCAGCCACAACATTAAAACCACTGACAGATGAAGTGAATGACATTGACCATGGCTACAGTACAATGTTCTCGTGGAAAACCCTGGGTCCTGGTATTCATGTGAATGTTCTTTGACACATAACCCCCACGCCCAAACATTGTCAATGTCAATGCTTTTGTGGTTGTAAACTTTTGGCCCTAATTCCATTTCCCTTCATTTCAAAGAGGCTCACAAGTCATTTTTCTTAGTCAAGTCAAGTCTCATGTTCCTTATGGTTGTAATGAGCATTCTGTCATCTGAACAATGCAGGAATTCAATGCATGCACTGTATTGTCTTTATCTATTTGCATACAGTATTAGATTAGTTGTTTGGCATGTGATCACTCTTAAAAGGCTATTGCAGTCCAGTATGAAATTATGCTTAGCCACTGTGACATGTTTATTGGCCACCAACCCAAAGCGTCGGTATTTAACCATGTTGTGCTTTTTTTGTTTTTTTTTTACTTCTCATACTTTAGCAGCAAGATTGATTGGACAGTTGCTGAATCACCTGTGCTAATCAAATCCATTCATGACATGATCTATGCATTGACAGAGATGGCCCTTGGTTCACAGTTGATTGTGTTGACATTATCTATCCATTGAAGAGGGGGCACCTTCACTGAGTCAGAGCCATTGATTGGTTTGATTGGCTCTCGGAGCAATTTTCTTTGTTTAAAAAAGGTTTTATGGGGCCCTATGTAATTTCGTTTTCAGTATATAGAGTGGGCCGGTGCAATCTATCCATGCAATCTGCTCGTATCGAAGGTACAAGCCAGCCTGTGTGGAAAACAATGGTGATGTTAGTGAGGCTCTCTGGCAGGTACACTGTGACCCACTGTCTGCTTCATAATAGCATCATCAGCCTGTTTTGTTATGACTACATCTCTTACACAGCTTTTATCATAGCAACTATTCCTGTCCATGGCATATGTGCACACTCAAAATGTGGAGAGACAATTGCACCTGATATTGTTTTCTTTTTTTAGGCCTGCTCAATTTCCTCATCGTATACTCTCTCAAGTGCTTGGCAATATCTTCTCGGTCCTCATAGAAACTAACAGGAATTGCAATTAAAGGTAACTCTAAACTCCCCCCAGTATTTCTGCACTGCGCTGCCGGTTGCCAAAGGAAACCTGCGCTCTTCAGTCGAGGAGGAAGGCCAAACAAAGTGTTTGTCACGTCCTCGTCCTTTTACCAATCACCCAAGCCCACTTTAACCTGGAAAAGAACAAAGACACTGAAGCACCACTTGGTATTAGGTTCAGAGTGGAGAGAAATGAACATGTGCACCTCTTTGAACAGGTACGTCAGGATTACACAAAAAAAAAAGCTGAATGTGACGTACGTCTTTCATGTAGATGTATGAACTTAAGATCAAGCTGTCTGTCAAATGTAACACAGAAATGCCATCGCCAATACAATGACAAAACCATTCATCCATTTAAACAAAATCCAGAGCTTAGGCCAATATTGTACTTAAATGTCAAAATTTCAACCTCAAATGTCATATCTTGATCATTGCTTTTCCATGTTTTATTCAGTCTAAGAGGGGCTTTGGATACTGAGTTCTGGATCTGATTTCTGTGTGTGTGTGTGTGTGTGTGTGTGTGTGTGTGTGTGTGTGTGTGTGTGTGTGTGTGTGTGTGTGTGTGTGTTTCCATAGCTTAATTGGTTGACTTTGCACGGCTGGGAAAGGAACGGACGCAGCTGGACCTGCATTGAAGGATTGTCTATCAAGTGGAAATAATCAATTTTTTGCCGACTTGATCAAACCTGAACCTATCTTTGAAGATACATTTTGTGGGTTTTACTAATGCAGACAGAGACAGACATAAATGAATTGTGTTTTTTACACTGTCTGCAGGGTGTGGCAGCACGCTTCTCTTGTCTTGCTGCATTTTTTCACTCCACAACCAGCTGAAAGGAAGCGAACCAAGAAGATCATCTGTTGGAGAGGCAACAGATCATCTGGTGAAATTTCACAGGGTTTTTCAAGACAATACGATCAAATTCTAAATGTTGTGGTTCATGCTACATTTTTTTTAAATTGTTTTTTTAAATTATGGCTTATATGGAGATACTTTTCATTGTCTTTCAGTCCTGGCAGAGCCTGGAGGCTCACCTCCAGTTTCACAACAATTTATTTGCCCTTCTAGCAGTTTGTTTTTAAATGTGAATGTTTGCTATGGCATATTTACACTGTGAAAAATATTATTCAAAATGTAACTTGTTATACAAGTCAATATTCACGCAGCACGGAATTCTGAACACACTGTACAGATTTGTTAAATAAAAATAACATTTGTAGTAATCAATATGGGTTTTTTGTCATCATTGTAACCTAAAACCTTTTTCCGTGTTTTGAAATATTAACTCCATAAGTGTTGAATGAAACATACTTTTATGTATTGACTGCTAACACTACAAGACCACGTTAAAATAAACTAAAGGTGACAGTTGTATTTTACTCTATATTGGATTTGTGTTTTAACTCGTGCAAGAGTTCAGATTTACCTCCTAAAAAGGGTTACAAGATTAACTCCCAGAAAAGCCCTAGACTGTATTCAATGGACTCACATGTCCACTCACATTGAGTTGATTTGAATTCACAGGGAGTTTATTCCAATGGTCAGACTTTGCTGGTGGTTACGTTGCAGATAATGTATGGGAGTAAATGAGTAACCCCTCCCCAGATTCGAAAAATTCTTCACGAAAAGTGAAGCAAAAAGGAAAAGGGTGATACTGAGAAAGTATGTTAAAATGCGACATATTTGACATAATTAAATTCTTACCTTTAAAGCAAGGCCTCCAAAAAGGCTTTTTCATATTTAACTGTTTAGCTTATTCGCTGACTCAGTATCAAATTCCTTATTTGAACTGATGTTTAAATGGCTGTAACAAAATTAGCCAACTTAACTTAATTGGGATTTTCGCAACGGTGTAGTCAACTGAGTAATGGAACATTGAAGTATATTTTATTGGGGTGGCAGTGAGCACTGACAAAATTAGCAGTTGGATAGAGGTCTGGTGCGTTTCTAATCCTCAGTCAAGTTTGCAAGCTTTTATTTTATTTCTGTGTAACCTTAGATGTGCTGGAAGGCAGATTCGACAGAGAGAGAGCCAGGCTAGTTGTTTCACCGTCTATAGTCTTCATGCTAGGCTAAGCTAAAGGTCTCCTGGCTGTAGCTTCATATTTAGCGGACAGCTATGAAAGTGGTTGAAAGTGGATCTTTTCATCTAACTCTCGGCAAGACAGCAAATAGCCGTATTTCCTCAAATATCACCACTGTATTTGGAGTTTTCCCATGCTCATATACTGTTACTCCAGTTAGTATGATGAGCCATTGTGTTACTGTCTGTGTCCTTCAGAGGGCTAGCACTATAGCACTAAACTATGATAAACTCATTAAATCCCTGAAATCATTAGCCAACTCCCCACACACCAGTGTGTTCAGAATTTTATACTAGTGCTGATGAGTGTGTTTGAACATCCTACCCTCTGTTTGTACTGTCTCTTAGGACTAGACTTACTGTATCTCTCAAGTGTACAAACTGGTTTTGCCAGTAGAGAATCTCTTTTGACAACTTTATCTTGAAATATTTCATCCCGCAGTCCGAGTTTAATTATTCAACAATATACAGTAAATCCCATTTTTCTGCCAAGTAGTTAGGCTACACTTCAAACAGCCAGGACACGTTGCTCAGATAAGCTGAAAGGATGTAACGGAGTCCAATAAAACAGCACACATGAACCTTACCCTCACTTCAGAGTGACAAGTTCTCAAACAGCACTTGTTTCCATATACAGACAGTATTGCATGGACAGTTTTAATAGTGGGGGTGGGGGGCAGTTGGACTGAAGAACAAAGGGAGCCAAAGTAATGATAAAGCAGTTGGATCAGACAGGTGGAATCAGTCAAACTAGCCAAATCAGAAAAGAAGACAATGGTGTAGGGAATCACTTTCATTTTTTTAATTTTGCACAGTAGTATTTCTCATTGAATAAATAATTGCAAAGTGCAAAATGCATATTCATGACACACAAAATAAAGCCTGAGCCTCACAGAGTGGTGTCTTTACAGAACTGTTATCCTTGAGGATTGCCATAACGGGCCATGGAAAGACAGCATCATACAATAACAATATTTGTCCCAGTGTGCGGCATCTTCTAACTGCTACAACAGTGCACTTTTACCTGAAATGCAGCAACAAAGAAGACATTTTCAGGGAATGACAAGGCGATTTGGATTATTCTTTTTTTTTTTTAATTATTACTATTATTATTATCTTCGGCAAAAGTGTCTTAAATGTAAAATAATGATTATGTGCCATCTGAAAAGGGAACATACAGAGGCTGTGCCATATGGTCGACAGAAGGGTTGTGAGCTGACAGCTGTTGAATTCCATCTTCGCCTTGGTGTTACATCTGTGACTCATTTTGATGTTACACAGTTTTATGTCTGAGCACAGACAGGAGAGCGATAACAATGTCGACATCTACTGGCTGTTTTGCAGAGCTGCTGTCACATAATACAGTGATGGGTACACACAGGAGACAATTCAAGAGGTGTTTGAAATGGATCATGCTATTAGTGACCGGAATGGGAAAGCCTTGCATGGGAGTTCCAACTAATACACAAACAGTCCAGTCTCTTAACTGATTTTGAGAGGCAATATTCCTACTTGGATCACTGAACAGGATAATGCACACAAGCATGGATCACTGGCCTGAATAGACACGTCAACAAATTACAAAATATAATCAGATTACACAATAAACAAGCATTGTTATCTACCCAGTGCAGAAATGTTGATAATTGTTGATAATCCTTGAATACATGCATCTCAAATGATTACCCACTGTCCTGCGAACGCCTCTATTATTTTCAAGACCTTCAGAGGGTTGTGAATATGAGTGAGGCAGATACATTTGAGGTACAGAATCCAGCATACATTAAGGTTCAACGTGTTTTCTCAGTGCAAGACTACAGTAGGTTCATAATCCGTTTGTCTATCAACCACTTGTTTCCCAGAGTGAATTGATAAGTCACAGCAGTGCATAAAAGTACAGTCATTCAAAATGCACATTAAAACTTTGGCATCAAGTCATGTTCATCAGACAAAAAAAAATAGAATTACAATAAGCAAACCCAGCTGTCTGAGGTAAAAAATAAGAGGTGCATTGTTTTGTGAAGTTGCGGGTAGGTTTCTCTTCAATTTTGGTCACAATTTGCATTTTAACTGATTAGGCAGGGTGTATTGAATGAAAGGACAATGGGGGCAGACGTACAGTTGTCCTCCCAGTATTCTATTTCCAGTGGAGATAGAGTGGACATTTGTATGTTACTCTTGAAAAGATATCTTGTCATGGCTTTAGAGCGCATCAATTAACTGTCAAGATGCCTTTTCTGTGTGACCAACTGAAGTCTATAAAAGAGCATCCCGTGTTCTTAAATAAACTCTCTCATGCTTGAGTTGTAAATGAAGTACAACGGGATATTCTGCTCCCAGTTAACAGATACAAAGCCTTAATAGGCTTAGCTCAATAAACCAGAATTGGACTGAATGACCACATACATAAAGATAATCTGTCATTACAAATAGGACACTTTAGATTTTGTCTTTGTAAGCAATCTATCAATAAAAGTACATTAAGAGACCTCAAAAGCACTGCCTGTTTCTGTTCCACTGTTATTGGAGGATGTCAAATTTCCATCCACAATCTCATGGTAAGGGTTAGGATAGGGGTCTTGCGATAGTACAATGAAGGAGCGGGCTTTATCCAGCTGGTCGTGCTCCATAGCGGGCACATCCACCTGCACGTCAAGCCTCTCCTTCTTCACTCCATTCTTTCTATCAAACTCTGCGGTAATCTCAGCCAGTGTCTTGCCCTTAGTCTCTGGTAAGGAGAGCCCCAAAAACACAGCTGACGAAAAGCACACAGCCAAGAAGGGCAGGAAGCAGAAGTTCCCCAGGCTGCGGACGATGAAGGGGAACAGCATTCCCACCAAGAACAGGCTGATCCACAAAAGCGAGCCAGAAACCATGTACGCTGCTGGCCGAGCCGCCTGGTCGAAGATCTCAGCTGGTAAAATCCCTGTCACTCCTGCTGGGCCCAAGCCAAAGCTAAGGATGTAGGCGAACACACATGCCATGCTGAGGTAGGTCATCGCAGCCACCCCGTGGCTCTGGAGGGTAAGAGCTACAGTGAAGACTATAGTCCAGCAAGACATAAGACTGTACCCACCCACAAGAAGGGACCGGCGGCCCACACGTTCAATCAGCAGATTACTCAGGATGGAAGCAGTTAGCTCAGATGCCCCCGTGCCAATGGTGACGTACTGGATTTTCTCTGGAGGGATCCCTGCTTTGAGAAAGATGTAAGAAGCATAGAAGTAGATGGAGTCATTGCCGCAGAGCATCATAGCACTACTGGCAACCATGACCGTTCTGAGCTGGGATCGCAGGTCACGATTCTTAAACAGGGACCAGGGAGTCATGGCAGAAGCTGTAGATCCAGAATTCAAAGCTGTGGATTTCTGCTGCTCCTGCTCCTGAAGCATCTCCTCAATCTCTGAGACAGGAGCCTCCCCACCACGAAGCCTTCCAAGGGCCTGTATACATGCTTCCCTGTCTCCACGGTCAATGAGAAGGTATCTTGGGCTTTCGGGAAACCAGGGTAGGGTAAGGAGCTGGATCAACCCTGGCAAAGCGTTACTAGCTAGCAAGTAGGGCCAAAGAGGCTCCGTGCCCAGCAACGCAGTGAGTCCCACAACCTGACCCAAGAAGATCCCAAATGCAGTGAAAACAGCTGAGGAAAACGCCACAGCTCCTCGTAGGTGTTTGGGGGCACTTTCCCCAAAGTACATAGGCTGGACATTCATACTGACTCCTGAGTTCATGCCCACCAAAAAACGAGCAACGATGAGCATCTCAAATGATTTCGCAACCCTGCATGTGAGCACAAAAATAGTGCCAACAAACAGGAAAGAATTATTTAGAAGCAGTGAGTTCTTCCTTCCAAAGCGGACCGCCAGAGGCCCTCCTAGCAGGGCTCCGAACAGACCACCCAGTGAGAAAGCTGACACGATAAATGACCATATTAGGGTCACCTGAGGGGTCTCCAAGCCACTGCCCCATCGCTCTATGTAGCTGTCATTGATAAAGCCCTGGATGTAGCTGGTGGGAGCATTGATGATTGAGATGTTGTAGCCATACTGGAAGGTGCCTCCAATTGCGGCAGAGCATACAGTCAAAGCAAGGGTCCTGCATGAGGGTTTGCTGGTTTCAGCAGGCTCACTGCTGCCTGTTGGTTTCATCCCAAGCCTGACTGTCTCAGAGGGAAACAAACGCGAGTGCCCTTCACTCTGTGTCCTACAGGACTAAATCATTTAGTCCCCACTGTTATATATCATGCTATGGCTTCAGCTTAAGAGATAACTTTCTTGGTTAATAATTGATGGTATGCAGAAAGTGTCTTTAATAACGAACCTAACAGTGTCGATCGAGTGGTTTACAAGGAAAGGAAGCCGATTGAAATGAGGTATTCATTTTTTCCCTCAGTATAACCTGTCAGGCAAATGGGTGCGAATCACCTCAGTTTTGCCTCATTGGTCCAGCCACAACAACCAAGCAAATTGCGTTACATCATTTTCCAAAATAGGAAAGTCCGAACAGTAGTATTGTATCAGTGTTTCTGCGTTCAACTACATTATTATTCAGTTTCTAACTAGCCAGATAAAGAAAAAAAAACCCTGTCAGTCTAAATTTTAGGAAAAAAATGCGGGGTGCCTGTGCTGTGCTGTGCGTTTTTGATTACGTCAAACTAAAACATTGCGTCATCTTTCTGCGACTATTACTGTCGCGAGTAGGTGGCAAGATGTAAGTAAACACTATAATTTCAACTAGCCTCTTACATAAAAAAATATTTATGTATTAAGTATAATGATGTTATGATATAACGTCAAAGTTGTAATAAATACTTTTGGTTTTAAACACGCCAATCTGAATATCGGCATATTATTATAAGCCAATACTAGCTTACGTACGTTAACTAATGCTAACATGGGCAGGTGTTTGGCGAGCTAACTACCGTACATATTCCACTCCTGAGTGATTACTCAGCAGCACATAGCGGTATAGTGGAAACATGTTATTACACTAGTGTGTATTCAGTGCAAAGTGATTAATTATAGTTTCATCTCTCCCTTTTTGGATTCATATTTGGAACATGGCGTGAGTGAGAATCTCAGCAATCAAATTCAGTCTGGCTGAGCAAATGCTGACTTTTCTTCGCTTTTTTTCTTGTCCGACAGGGCGCCTTCTCCAACAAAGAGGAAGGAGGATGACAAGAGTAAACAGCGAGGTAAAGAGAAGTCAGGAGCCACAAAAGAAGGGTCTGACAAAGGCCGAGGCCGAGAGAAGAACCGCACACGGCGCAGTGCTTCCAGTGGGAGCAGCAGGTCAGAGGCTGTTCTCATTAAATAACGCTGGATGCTGCAAGTTGCTTGTTCCCTGTTGCATTTTTTCCCATATTGATCCACCTCTTCCAATCCTCTCCAATCTGCTCTTGTTCAGGTCCAGCTCCAGCTCCAGCAGCAGCTCAGGCTCCAGCTCGGGCTCTTCCAGTGGCTCCAGCTCCTCAGCCTCCAGCCACTCTGGCTCATCCAGCTCCCGCTCCTCTTCCTCCTCGTCCTCCTCCTCCTCACCGAGCCCCAGCCGCCAGCGCCACAACAACAGACGACGCTCGCGCTCAAAGTATGGAATTAGTCACTAGGTTGTTGTTTTTTATTAAAAAGGGATAGCTTGTGGGGGGTTAAGTGGGGGAGTATGAGGTACATAGTCGCTGTATTACCTACAGTAGATGGCAGTTGGCACACCCTCAATTTAAAGAAAGAGACAGGGTCACTGGTGTAGGAAGCTAAGTACTGTTCTGGTGTCAATGGGGACAGCAGCATAAATCTTTTAGCCACCTAAAGAAATGAATATCAGTTTAAGTGTATGGTACATTTGGAATAATTTCTGGGCTACTTTTTACTTTGGTGTTTTAAAAGGTTAGTGTGGATTCACCAAAGTCACACAATGTCTCAAACAAAGTAACCAACCTAGGCAAGGGTAGACCAGCAACTCCTGTCTTCTGCAAAGTAAAGTCAAGAGCCTGGTGGCTTTGGAGAGAGCCATATAACAGCTTTAGTTCTGGAGTGGAAAGGGCTGTGGTAAAGCGGTGAAAATATATACACTTAAACTGATCTTACATTTTTAGATGAAGCTTTTTTAGGTGGTGAAACTATATTTTGCTGCTGCCCACATCCACAGCAGTACATTGCTTAGCCTCCGTGCCAGTACTGCTGCTGCGTCTCCAAACTGGAGGCATGCTAACTGCCATCTACTGAAGGTAATACATTAAATATGAATACATGACCTCACTTGGGGAAAAAAAACATAGCTATCCCTTCAGGCAAATGGTGAATCAATCATTGTTTAAAGTCTGAATGTCTCACTCTAAACACAGTAGTAACTCATTAATGAGTCATATATTAACTGCAATATAAATGTGACTCAAGGTCAAAATCTGCGAAGAAGGATGACCGAGAACGGCGCCGTAGGAGCCCCACACCCAAACCCACCAAGATCTACCTGGGCCGGCTGACCAGAAATGTTATCAAGGTGAATGCTTACCCACGTTATGGACCTCGTAGGGCTGCTCATGGAGATGCTGCTGCATCAGAAGAAAAATGCGACACATGTAAAGGGCAACAAATACATTTCCAGCACTGTATTTGGAAACATTTAATTTTCTTTCCTTTATAAAAAAAATTATGTTTGGATCACATATTTTTCACATACATTTTTAACACAATGAAAAGTCATAGACATCGTTAGTTAGAGCCAGTTTTGTTTTAAAGAAAGTAATGCCACCTACGGATGAAAGGTTGGCAAAGGGAATATAAGAGCAAATGACCTGCGTCACCTCGGCCAGTTAATAGAATCACGTGCAGGCGGGAGCAGAAAGACTCCGCTGAGCAATAGTTCTCAACAAAGAAACTAGTAGAATATAAGGGTGTTTTCACACCTGTAGGTCCGGACCGAGGTTCATTTTCACTCTGACTTTTTACAAAAGACCTAAGACGAGCAAACATCATGTTATATAGACTGACAGGCTAACTTGCTAACCTTTCCCTCGGGTTTGTTCGTTAACACACACCTGTCTGCCCTGAGGGGGCTCTGTCTCTCTTTTGCTCTACCACACACTCACGACAAGCCGCACTAATCTTGTAACACAATCAGTGTTAATGGAAAAGTAGATGAAGAATACTCGCACATGACAAAGGGAAACTGCACAGGAAGTTTAGCTGCTCCTTTGCTGCAGACGCTTTGAAAATCACAGACAGAGACGGAACCAGCTTACACTGTCGTCACACGAGCGTGACACTGACGTGACGGCTGCGGTCCACACAAGGCGTAACAGGTAGAGACTGAAAGAAAGGAGGCGTCTTGGACAATTATGATTCAGGGCTGTGAGATCGCAGCCACACACTTTTTAATAGCCACAGACTGACGAGTGCAGGGAGCACCATACAAGTACAGCAGTTTAAACAGCTTTTGAGCTATTTAATCAGGGAAAATACCTGCACTGACGTGTTAACATGATTATCAAATGATTTGCATGAATATATACCTGGCTTATACAGATCAATTAGCCCATGAGATCGTTTCCTGTTCACGATCAGTGAATGGATTTATTAGTAGTTTAGCTTGTCAAATTAATGTTAAAATCACATATTTGCTCATATATGCGAGTACCTCAGTGTTGGATTTTAGAAAAAAGAAGGCCTGACACAGCATAACATATAACTTAAAGAAGCGAGCTTGTGACTGGGAGGTTACCTGTTCAGTTCCCCGAACCAACAGGATAAATTTGGGTGGGGAAAGTGAAAAAGCAGCACTTGTCCCGCCCTCATTACCACCTCTGAGGCGCCCTTGAGCAAGGCCCTTAACCCCGACCGCACCAGGGGCCTCATTTATAAAACTCTGCAGAGAATCCACACTAAATGTTTGCATATGTACAAATGAGGAAATTGGCATACCCCAAGAAATATTCAGATTTATAAAACCGGTGTGCAATTTCCTCTTATAAATCCCAAATCAACTTAGAAATGTGTGCACGTGGATCAGCTTCATATTCCACCCTCAACACACCCACAATTACCACGAATGGTCAATGCAAAGCACCTCATGTACATTTATGCTGATTGATGGTTTTTGATCTTGAATCATGGCAATAACTGATAGGAAGATGAAGAGAAAGAGTTTTCCTGACACCGAAATTACGGTGCTTGTGGGTGAGGTGGAGGTTAGAAAGCACATGTTAATTCTTCCATTCACTTAGTCCTCTACTTGTGCGAGGACGGCACAAGTCTCTGCATCCATCATGCAGCATTACAGATGTGATCAGACTGACTTGCACCTTGCTAAAATGATTGCTAGAATCAGTGGTGTCGTCCACCCTGAGATATCCTTTGAAAAAGGGAAGTTTGATCGGTGAACATACAAATATATTTATTCATTTAAGTTTTGCCCTGGTGAACTTGGCCTGCATTATGATTAGGACCCATAATGAGGATATGGAGTGTAAGGACTGTGCAAGAGCTGTCACTGGCTTTATTTCAGACTTTACACAGTCCATATGTGTAGGTGGTGAAGATGAGTCAGGTGAGGTGAAGGCAGAGTGTGTGTGGCAGCCATCGCGCCGTCTCCAGATGCTCATTGGCCGGCAGATCAGACTGTGGTTGTACTTAATATACAGTGCCAGTCAAAAGTTTGGACACACCTTCTCATTCAATGGTTCTTCTTTATTATTTATTATCAAAACTATGAAAGAACACATATGGAATTATGTAGTAAACAAAAAAGTGTTAAACAAACCAGAATATGTTTTATA
>JBBPCS010003753.1:0-11970 GCA_037974645.1 Hollardia meadi
GTGTGTGTGTGTGTGTGTGTGTGTGTGTGTGTGTGTGTGTGTGTGTGTGTGTGTGTGTGTGTGTGTGTGTCTGCGCATAGCACACCAGCGCCTTGATATTACATAATGTGGTCTCCCTTGTGTGCAGCTCAGACGTTTTTTCGAAGTAATTGTGAATCTGTTCCCAGTGACAATAACACATTCTTTCTATGTAATGATGGTGCAATGACAAAGTGCAACACATATTTGGAGATGTACTGATGAAGATGGTTGCATGCAATGCATTTTGCTTGTGATTTGCAGAAAATCGACCCACAGCTGGATGAGTTTTTCCAGACTCTGCGGAGGAAAGTGAAGATCGGCATCGTGGGGGGGTCGGACTACTCCAAGATAGCAGAGCAGCTCGGCGAGGGGGATGATGGTGAGCACACCTTTTCCTGTCTTTCCCTTTATACTGCTGTATTATTCACCCAGCTGGATCATACTGTATGACCTGACACTTATTATTGTAACTTAAGCTTTTTTGGAAACCAGTCCACTCAGAGAGGATGGTCCGAGGGAATAATTTAGGAATAAGGCCATGTAGTTTGACTCAAACTCGGTCCCCATTATGCAGCTCAATATAGAATAACACAGCATCCTTCAAAGAGCATTAGAGACTTACTATAAAATAATAATTACACAAGACAAGACAGACAGTACAGGCTGATCACCTTTCTCTTCCTGTATCTATGTAGCAATTCACGAGGCCGGGCTACTAATTGTGTCATTATGACTACCTGTTTCATTTCAACTCATCACAGATGTCTTAATATCATTTTGCAAGAGCCACAGTTTTAAAAAGAAAATGTACATACTGAACTTAGTCGTTTTGTCTAAGCCATTCCTGAACTCTTGCAATGACTCCAGCATTTTGGTTTAGTTATCAAACTAAGTTTATCAAACAGTGACTCCCAAACCTGCTGCCAAAACCCACTGGCACACTGTTCCTCACACGACAGTGTCAACAGCCTCCCAGCTAAGTTAACACATTGCTGTATGGACAGACTTGTCTGTCAGTACATTTCAACTGAAATGCTGATGTATTGTGCCAAGGGGAGCACTGTGGTTTCATAATCATGCCAAGTATGCTAAAGGTAATGTACATACCTCCCGGCGCACACAGTATTGGCTGATGTTGGTGTAGCTGCCGGATAATATGACCAAAATACATTATAAAATTGCACACCAAAGGGGTTGAGCATGCAATGAAAAGTTGGCATAATGTTACACTTTTGCTGACTTTTTTTATGGAAGGTGAAAAGATGTTTTTTTTTTATGACATCACCAGTTAGAATGTGTTACACCCTGTATGAACTAAATAGTCACTCAACAATTAATTCCAATAACAGTAACAATAACATTTGAATACATTTTAACCCAGTTAGAGGAACATCTTATTATTTGTCACTGTTTTTTATATTATAAACTTCTACATGTCTTCAGTTTGCCGGGTGATGCTGTTTTGCAGATGACTGCTGTTTTATTAAAGTTAAAGTGATCAAAGCAGCTCTTTAATCAGGCAACATTGCAGATTTCTTCCTGCCGATTGCTGCTGGCATAGAAAACCCAGGGCAAAGTGAGTGGGAAGGTCAGATAGATTAAACTTGACTTTCTCAGGCAGTGTTACATATACTGTATAATCTGCTTTCAGGTAAATATAGCAGGCTGCTCTATTCTTCCGTTTTCAGGCCTTCGTGAAGGAGAGCCACTAGTGTGTAGGACTTAAATAACCGCATGAGCACTTTTAGCCACATTTCACCTGTCTCCTCTCTTTCAGTAATACACAAGTTTGACTATGTATTTGCTGAGAACGGGACAGTGCAGTACAAAGATGGCAAACTCCTCTCAAAACATGTAAGTGAACACACGGAATCAAATTTTTCACGTTTTATTTCAGACTACATTAAGGAAAGCGTCTTCTACAAAGTCTGTTGTTTTGCAAAATGTTTGTATAAAAAAAGTCTTAGTATGACTATGAATCTACTCAGGTGACTTCCTTTCCTCCATCTTGACTAATCATATTGATACACAGGGAAACGTGTTTTTTTGTTATCATTTTAACCATTTTCACTTAGCTGCCATGAAAAAGAAATGTGTTCAGTCTGTCAATTTGTTTATGAATGAAGTGCATTTTATGCTGTTAGGCCATTCAGAACCAGATCGGGGAGGAGCTGCTGCAGGACCTCATCAACTTCTGCCTCAGCTACATGGGGCTCATCAAGCTACCAAAAAAAAGGTGAGACTTTGACCAAACCCGCAACACATTTATGCCACTACTTCCTTAAACCCTCGGGGTGACACACACACACACCTTTGACCTGCATTCCTGGTATGCAGGAATGCCAGTTCTCTTCATTCATCCGTACTGACCTGTTGAAGCAGAAAAAACATGCCTCTTGTGATCTCTGTGTCGGCTATAAAACTAAAATGCAGTTGTTAACATATCTTTTTTTTTCTTTTTTTCTATGTGGGGCGAGGCTCTGTTTGTACACTTAATATGAACAGTTATGTATTACAATTTAACCATCTGTCTAATTCTGCATGCAGGGGAACTTTCATTGAGTTCAGGAATGGAATGCTCAACATCTCCCCCATTGGTCGGAACTGCACAGTGGAGGAGCGAATCGAATTCTCCGAAATCGACAAGGTAAAATACTTGTGAAATGAAAACTTATGAAAACTTATTAGTTTTATCTATTTATCACTGTGCAGGCAGAAGCAAAACATTTGCACTGTTTGACAGACTGTGATCAGGTGGTTAGTGGGTTAGCACATCATTCTTCTGCTATCTACACTTTCCTTTTTTTTCTAGTCCTTTATTATGACACGGGGATAACATCATCGTGTGTGTAAAATATTGCACTCATTCACCACTGACTGCATGTACAACCCTGAATCCAAGAAAGTTGGAATGCTGTGTAAACATAAACAGAATGGGATAAACTTCTTGTCATTTTTTAAATATACTCAATTGAAAACAGGACAAAGACAATATATTTAGACAAATGTTTGACCTCATCAACTTCATTGATTTTTGTAAATATATGCGTATTCTGAATTTTATGCCAGCAACACGCTTCAAACAAGTTGGGACAGGGACAACAAAAGACTTGAAAGAAGTTGTGGAATGCTCCAAAAACACCTGTTTGGAACATTCCACAGGTAAAGAGGTTCATTGGTAACAGGTGATAGTATCATGATTGGGTATGAAAGGGGCATCCTCAAAAGGCTCAGGAACACTTTTTAAAACTGTTAGAAAACACAATCTGTATGCAAATGATTGCATTCTGTTTTTGTTTACATTTTACACAGCCTCCCAACTTTTTTGGAATCAGGGTTGTAATGGTCAATCTTATTCTGCTGTTGTAGATGTAGGAAGTCTGTCTGTATAAGAGCATTGGCCATTTTGCCTAAATTGCAATGAAAACGAAACCTACTAGAACGTCATGAATATGCACTTTAGCAGCTTAGCTAAACAAACTGTATGTTTTTATACATCAGGCTCTGAGAGTCATGGGCCGCCGCTCTGTCGCTGTCTGTTTCATTCAATGAATTGGGCTCTTTCTGACCTCTTTCTGTTGTTAAACAACGTTGAGCTTTCAGGACAGCTTAATAGGCTTTCCATTGATGGTTCACAGAGCCAGGCGGTATGGAGGAAGCAGATACTAGCACAGGAAGAGGGGTTTAACCCTTCAGCTACTTGCTAACATTTGTGCACCTGGTTCATGCTACGTTCATACATGAAATAATGTATTGTCAGTGTATCTGTACATGACATGTTGCACACATTTAACTTCTTAGGGAACAGACCAAGGTTAGTCATAGGCCTGATGAATATACTGTGCATATGTTGTGTGCGCAGTAACAAGATTGTCACTTTCTCCACAGAGAGAGAAGATCAGGGAGAAATTTGTTGCCGCCTTGAAAGAGGAGTTTGCTGGAAAGGGACTACGGTTCACTAAAGGTGAGAACATCGCTGAAAGTCCATTTACATTTTAAAAAAAAATGTGTTCAAGAGGGACTCAAGTCAAATAAATTAAACATTTGGCAGGGCCTTGTAGCCATTCTGCAGTGATAAAGTCAACCAGTAGTGTTCCTGAGGGTCACTTTAAATGGGATAAAGAAAGCTCTCTCGCAGATAAGTATTAGAATTATTAAGAAGTCTACACCCATGCAAACTACTTGTGTAAAGTGTAAAATGTCCTGAGGTGGAAAAGGGGATCAAAACACTGGATGACAGTTTTCTATGAATTTCACTTGTCTTTGAAGGCATTTCATACACGTTATTCACAGTAGTCGTGGAAAATGCAACTAGAATTTAAAATACTGTGGCTCAGGTGATCGGAAGGTTGGTGGTTCGATCCCCTGGCCCCTGCAGTCTACATGTCGAAGTGTGCTTGAGCAAGATACTGAACCCCAAATTGCTCCCGATGCTGCGCCATCGGTGTGTGAGTGCATGTGTGTGAATGGTTACCATCACTTCTGATGAGCAGGTGGCACAAGGTAGTCACTGCCACCAGTGTATGAATGGGTGAATGCCTACTTGTAGTGTAAAGCGCTTTGAGTGGTCAAGCTGACTAGAAATGCGTTATATAAATGCAGGACATTTAGTTCATCAGTGGACATTATTAATTCCAATATAGTTTTAGTAACATGCTTGTAGGAACACCCAGAGAGTGTCATTGCAGGAATTAAAACAAGCTCAGTTAGTTTAATGACAAACCAGTTTTCCAGCGTATCTGTTTGTCTATTGTCTCTTATCTCTGCTTAAAAAAGACCATCTAACATCAGCTATGAGTGGAATGGAGGACCTTGTGCTGAACATTGGAGCCCTCAGTTAACTATTACACACTCACACACACACACACACACACACACACACACACACACATTGTTCCCACTCTCTCTGGCAAAGTTGAACTGGGCACTTAATGTTTGCTTACGTGCTCTGCAAGGTGTATGCTTCTGCTGATGACGCATGAAAGCTGTTCACAGTTAAGGCAAATAGACAAGACAAGTGGGCTTGTTTTTCCTCATAACTCTTCCTGTTATCGATCCCTGGCATGCAGCAGACAAAAAGAGAAATGTGACATTATTTCATGTCTGGTGACAGAGTTTAACGTAAGTGTGTGTGTCACATTACGTGAAGTTAATTTGTCAAAGCCCAGAGTTTTAATTGTTACTTTGTCAACCAAGGGACAACCAAAGTGTCTGACTTTTTCCAGATGGTGTGTGCACTGTACACACATGCAGGTCGCTGAGGTGGAAAGCAGCAGCAGCATCAGGGCCATGGCATGTTTTGCCACTTACTCTGTTGACACTGAGGAAACAGGCCGTTGTTTCCGGAGGATGTACATAGTTCTAGATTCATTTGTTTGCCTGCCTCTGTGTTTATCACTGATCTGTGCAATAGGTGTTATATAAACCTTACACTCTCTGCAATCTGCACTGAGAGTACAGAATGTAAGGGATTCAGAGTTATTTTTTAAATTACAGATACCAATGATCTGAGGTGAAAGCTCTTATCCTTTAATGATACAATCTTAGAGTAGTAGATGGGGTTATAAAGACGCCAACCGTATGAGACTTGTTGTTTCTGTGTGTATGTCATGTCCTTTATCTGTATCAATTCATTTCCTTCAATCATTCATTTTTCACATAGTGGTTATTGTGTTTTTCTTAGAGTTTTGCCAATTGTTCAATGACCCTTTTTATTTATCAAGGCAGCAGCCCCAGAGTGAAAAACAGCAGACAGGGGGATGGGCTGCTACAGATGTGGTTGAAGCACTGAGGTGTTTGGGGTGGAGGCATGTAGAGGGTGTGTGGGTGAAACAGCCCTCTGATTGGCTTGAGGCTGCACAGCTGTTGCCTTTGTTATTGGCTCTTTAAACCCTTCAACTGAGAGAAGAATGGAAAGGGGGAAGGGCAAGAGAGCAGATTAAAAGGGATGTGCTGCAGGGAACTCTGGAGGACACTTAAGCTACTTTTCACAGTTCAAAGGTCTCTACAGTCATTCTAATCAGTTGTTTTGTGAACTACAATGGAAAAACTAGTCTCTGATCAAAAGTAAGCTGTAATAAGATAATAAATAAATAATTTTAAAAAAACATTTAGCAAAACACACATTTCAATCATGATCTTTTCTCTGAGTGCAGCCATAATCACACATCAGTCATACCTGGATTTTTAAAAATATTTTTAAAAGTAACTCATTACGTTACTAGACTACAGCCATTGAAAAGTAACTTTTTACTTGTTAGAGTACTTTTGCGTTACCAAAAATGACTTGACGAAGTAGTTTCAGCTGGGGGATGTGTCAAGTGGCGATCACCTTCATGCATAAACAAACAAAATAAACTCAAAAATATCAAGAAAGGAAATAAAATATTATACTTATTGTCCTCATTTTCCAGAAAAATACATCCGTACACCTTCTGAATTCAAGTTTCTCTCTTTATCCAAACGGCAAGCTTGTTAACTCATAGTAAAACAAAACAAAATAAACATATAAAACTCACCAAAACTCTCTTGGTTTGTCTTTCGGCTTTTACAACAATAGCCAACTTGGAAACTTGGTGGAAATAAATCCTTAATTCACAGAGTTAGATGTGAAACTATTCTGGCTCCACATGCTGTTTAATTCCCTCTGCTAACGATCTGACAGTGATCTGAGAAGAGGCATACAGACACAGTACGCCAGCCTCTATGAAAAAAAACAAAAACTCTTCAGCTCTTATAGCCAACAGTATTTCATGTTTCAACAAACATTCAATTAAAGGCAATTAAGACACAGGGAAATGTAGTGATATTTCAAAAGTAATGGATCGTTAATTTGAAAACGGAACTAAATAACTGATTACTTGAATTGCAAAACTAACACGTTACGTTACTCGTTACCACAGAAAAAGTAATCTGAGTACTCCATTCTTGTGACATTCTTTTTCTGAGAGAGGTTCAAAACCCTGAAAAGCCCCCATCAGTCGCAGCTGCTGCCGAGTGTAAATGACATTTGTTCTGCAGAGCTGGTGGAGTGTAAATACAGGTGGAAGAGCACAAAAAGGAAAGTATTCACCAACATATTGAGTGCACTGGTTGATAAAAAAAAAAAAAAGTGTTGTAAATGCAACATGAATACTGCTCTGTCTGCTCTTTCCTGAAAAAAAATGTGGAAATGTGTGGAAAAAAGTTTGTTTTTAAAGGTAATTATGCAAGAAATACAGTTTACATGAGTGGACTGTATATAATTATGCCGATGGTGATAACAATGTCCTGTCTGTCATCTTCTTCTTTTTTCTTTTAGGTGGTCTCATCAGTTTTGACGTTTTTCCAGAGGGCTGGGACAAGAGACTGTGTCTAGATTTGCTGGAGAGTGAAGGCCTGGACACTATCTACTTCTTTGGCAACGAGACCTCAGATGTAAGTTCATCTTGGGAAATGTTTACACGAGAGCTGGACGCAGAGAGAGAGAAACCTTGTTCCTTTATTTTTCTTTGTGCACGGGGACATGTTGACTCGTGAAAAAGCCCTCCACAGAGTGTTGCCACGATGTTGGAAGCACACTTCTGTCTACAATATCACTGTTTGCTGCAGCATTCATTGGAACAAAGAGATCTCGCAATTTCAGTAAACTTGCGTGGTGCACTGCTTTGCAGCTGAGTTGTTGCTGTCATTTTTGCTTCAAAATAACAGCACTTACAGTTAAACAGTGCAAATCTATCAAGGCGGGAAAATAATTACTTATTTAAAAGATGGCATCCTGTGACAGAGTCATGCTGAAAGTCACTGAGCTCCTTCTATTGTAATGTTTGTCACTGGATGATTGCATGGCTGTGCTCGATTTTATGCACCTTTTAGCAACAGAGGTGGCTCAGGCAACTGACACCACTCTTCAGAAGGGGTGTCCATTTACTTTTGGCTATATAGTTACTGCAAAAAGGTCAGTTCACTTGATGTTGGTCTGTGTTGATAATTTTGCTGATTCTCTTTTTAGGGTGGAAACGACTGTGAGATTTTCAACGACCCACGAACCATCGGTTTCACAGTCTACTCCCCAAAGGACACAGCCAGGCTGTGTCGGGAGCTCTTCTTTGATGCTCCCCGACATTAATGCTGATATCGTGAACTGCTCCCACCGCTGCCCCCAGTCCCTTTACCCACAAACCCCTCTGAATTCCTGCCTGTAGGTCTCTGCTGGTACGACAACAAGCAACTCGAACTACTGATTTTGTCCATATTATTAAGATATTACTCTAAACGCAAATGTACAGCAGCAGGGTGATTTTTACCAAATTTGTACAGTAAATCCTGCTGCTTTTTTTTTTTTTTTTTAAAGGGACTAATAGAGAAAGTTTCAAGCACTGTGTCAGAGGATGTGTTTGGCTGCAGTGTCACACCACTGCAATGTGTAGCATGTGACATAAAATTACATTAAAAAAATGTTGAAAGCTATTACTCCAGATTACTGAGGGTATAGGATGATGTTTTGCACTAATGTTAATACGGTTAACAGATGTTAATACGAGTGGGCGAGAGCAATGTTAAAATAGGTGCGGTTTTCATTTTGGAAATGAGATGTGAATGAAGCATTAAGATTAGGATCTGTCCTTCTCTACAGTTGAGGATATATGAATCGTTCCAGGTATTTCACTGTCTCTCCAGTGTTCTGAACTGGATGTGATTTATTGCTGGTTTACTGTGGGAGTTTGCCCAGGTTGCTGGTTTTTGCTTCTCTTTTTGGTTCTTTAAATGCATGAAAAGAAAAGTTCACCCAAAAATGAAAGTCGTTATTTACCCGCCCCCCATGCTGATCGGAAAGTCGGGTGAGGTTTCTGGAGCTTCACAGCCAAACAGCATTGCAGCATTCTCATAAAAGAAAAAAATAAATAAATAAATAAAATGGGTCCATACAGCTCATCCGGTATAATCCAGGTCTCTAGAAGCCCTGAGGTGCCAAAGTGATTTGAAGAGATGTTATTTACAACCTTTTTTAAAGTCAAAATCGGCTACAGTGAAGATTTCAGCTTCTAAAAGGGTGTAAATAACATTTTCAAATCAAATTGGGCTCTCGAGACTACAAGAGACTTGGATTACGCCAGACAAGCTGTATGGAGCCATTTTCTGTTTGTTTCGGTTGTTTGTTTTTTCCTTTCCATCAGCATTGGGGTGAGTAGATAATGGCTGAATTTTCAGTTCTGGCTTAACTATTCATTTAAAGTGAAGATTTATCAGTTTCATATTTAAAACTGAAAAATACTGAATCAATGAATTCATCCTCACCAGTGAATTAAGCTACTGTGTCCATGTCACTCTGCAAACATATGACAGCTTTTATGTGAAATATTTTTACGAGATGTATCATGGCCTGCACGCTGTATACTGGGTGACTATATGCATTGATTCTTATGGCTTTGTTCCTTGTTACTAATTTTTTCAGATTCTTGCGGTTTTTGGCAGCTACTTTAAGTGGTTTTTAAATAACTTTTGAAAGTGTCAAAAAAAGTGTCACTTTGATGTTCCCATAGCAATGTCAATGTTCTGTCCTTCTGTCACGGTGCGTAAGAATAATGCCTACTTGGATGGATCACTATTGTAAGTATGAGGCTTTTAATAAATAAGATCAGCTGCAGCTCTGTGTCTGACTCTTAAGCACTCCATCAACTCAACCTCAGCACTACAAGGATCATGTGGACAAATACTTAATGTGTCACTGGTGCTAACAGTAAGATTGGTCATGTCGTTCAGTCATTTATGGATAAAAATGTATTTTGCATCTGTTCATTGTAATAAATCAATGTATCATTTCACTGACCTCAGCTCTCCAGTGTTCTTTACCCTCTTGGACCAAACTGGGCTCCTGTTACAAATAACTCCTAAACTCAGCACTCTTGAGAAGGCTGCAGATTGTCCACTGAGTAACCAGTGTGCTTTTCAGTCTGCCACAGTGTCTTTCTTGATGTTACCACTTGGAGTCGCCAACCACACATGCTGCTAAAATAAATTACAATACAACGTGTGGCTGCTCACACACAAACATGTCTTATTCAGCAGTGTCTGACATCGCGTTTTGGCAGGCACTCAACCATTAGACAAGTGAGCTGCAGTGTCTCTTTTACCAATAAATAGCAGGTAAGCAGATAATTAGCACTCAAATTTGTATTTTAAATTTTCAGCTTTAAAGACAGACAAAACATAAATTTTATTGGTTTTGGTAGAATGATTTAGTATCACCAGTCTATAGTTTAAGCTGCTGCTTGTACTTTTTTGAGCAACAGGTGGCGCAGCTTAGATTGGACCTGCTGCTCTGCAACAGGATGTCATTGGTCTAAGGTGCTTATCCTTTATTTACTGTTCATTCTGTAAAGATAGATACAACCCTCTGTATCTGTTGAAGTCAATAATATTTATGTTTTTGACAAAGGGATTTACAGGAAACAGTGGGAAAGGGTTATAAGTACTCAAATCTATAGCAATAACAATAAGCACAGTGTAGAAGTACTCTGTTACAAGTAAGTCCTACACTTGATGTGTTAGCATCAAAATATAGTTGAAGTATCAAAAGTAAAAGTAGTCACAATGCAGATTGGTCTATTTCAGAATAATATATCTTATATGATTGGATTATAACTATAGATGTATTAATGTGTACATCACTTAAATGTTGCAGCTGGTAAAGGTGGGGTCAATTTTGACTACTTTATATACTGTTGGGTCCATAAAAATACGCAATTTATTGGTTGATTTGTATTTTGTGTTAATAATTATAATCTGCAAAGAAACTAGTAAGTAAAGTCGTAGAGTAAAGTAGCCTTAAATGAAAATAGTCAAGTAAAGTACAAGTGCCTCCAAACTGTCCTTAAGTACAGTACTTGTACTTCCACCACTGCTGATAACACACAGATAAAAAGGAGAGGAGCCATCGAATGTAGAAGAGTGATAAAATGTAATATGCTAAATATGCTATAAATACAGGTAATCAATAGCAAGAACACAAACAAGTTTATATTGCAACATATTCTAAGCTTGATGCTCCTCCTCATGCAGAGTGATGTCAAGTGTTTATCACATCTTTCTTTTATTTTTTAGCTGTTTTAGCTCATTTGCCATCGGCCAAATCAAGTCTCAGTGAGTGAGCAAACAGGGGGCTCAGGGTTAGTCTGTTCCACACCTCTAAATCACCACCCACCCGGCTCTGACTGGTCAATATTTGACAGGTCAGGCTGTCAATATCAAACCTGTGACTTGTCTCTTTCACCACATGTTGACCAGAGTTCATCACTTTTCCTTGTTGTCCCCCTCAGTCTGACACACATAGGCACCAAAAGGAACACATCTTCCATCAGACCTGTGAATCATTACATGCTTCAATGTTCTTTCAAGGCTCAGTAGAAGTAACCATGTGTATCACCACCACAGTGGCAAAAGAAACAAAGTCAGACGGTTACACTGACAGAGAGATGAAACACATAGAGACTTTATGGAACAGAGGTAATAGAAAATGACATACAGTACAGTACATGACTGAGCAACGCCCGGATAACTACAAAAAAACATTTCTGTGACAATGATCTCTATTGGCACCAACTATATATGAAGTCATGTAGTTCACCATGAAGCTAAGCTGACTTGATAAATTACACGCAGACACATGTTTTTTCTAATAATAGAAAAAGAGATTTAGAAATTGTTTTGTTTATCAGCAGTTCGTGGCTCCAGACGCTTTCAAACAGAACAACAAATCGAGAAAAACTGGACAATGACGTCTGCAGTGCTGTGGCAGTTTTCATAGTGAAAGATCAAATTTCTTAAGCGCAAGTTTTGACTGTGTTACCAAAAATATAGAGCTCGTTCTGAGGACACACATAAATCTGGAAAAAAGAAAATCATCAAATAAATAATTAAAATAAATAACCACAAACAAGACAATACAACCAAGGATACATTTCTCATTCA
>JBBPCS010003754.1:0-11970 GCA_037974645.1 Hollardia meadi
ACACACACACACACACACACACACACACACACACACACACACACACACACACACACACACACACACACACAAGGGGATGACATTTCCAACATAAATGTTCTATATTTCAGCCAGTCAAGCTGACGCCCTGCGCAGCAGAATGAGACCCTTCTTGCCCACTTGTTCAGGTGAAAAGTCCTCATTAATACACAATATCTGGCAACCTGGATTAAAGGTTTTCCACTGGACAGCAGCCATTGTGGTAAATCTGACAGTGACCTCTGGCTGTGACCAATGTGGAGTTTTAGAGCCCAAATACTTACTACACTATACTTTTTTCATTATTTATGCATTATGGGGAGCAGGTTCTGAGGGCATACTGGACAAAACTTCAGTACGTCAGTAATTACGTCAGTAAAACGTCCGTAATTCAGATATTTTTTACACATTCAAACATTTGAATGAATTCATACAAAGTGTTGTCACACATTCAAATATGCTGATACACAGCTACAATACTTTTGTCCTTATAATTCCCCCATAGAACATGCATAACCACTAAACCCTGGGTATGGTCCTTTATTGCTAAAACTTTAAGCTTCACCGATTTTGTGTTGTTGACTTTTACAAAAAATTTTTAACTTATTGGAGCTTTATCAAAACTGTTATTCAATATTTTGTCTAATAATTTGCTACATGGAGGTCAAAGGACAAATCCCAATAATTGCAGTCTGTACTGCTGCATTTGCTATCATCATGATTTTAATGACTATTAGATTTAGTAAATGTAAGGTAAAAAAAATAGTAGCAGTAAGATAACATAACATCCTGCTGATATATTATAATATTGGTAGTATTTATACTCCCACAGCAGGAGCACTCTGTAGGTGGCTTTCTGTGTTGAGCCTGCTAAGATGTAAAGTATTTTCCCAGCGTGTTTTGGAGCAGGTGAGAAGTTTCAGTATGACAGACACAGCTGGACCATCTGGGATGATGACTCACGTTTTCCCACAAAGACCTGAGAGCAAATAAATTCATTGGCAGATGGATGGAGCCTTGGGATGACACAGCAGTCAACATTGTTTCCTATTAGCCACAGACACCAAAAATAATGTGTTAATGAGGTTCACAATAAAGTTTTGAGCAAAATCCTTCCATCACAACTATTAAAATATAGACTGTTAGACTGCATCGAGTGCTTCTACTGGTGTAGAACTCTTCTAGAACTTCTAACTTCAGCATCGTGGGGAAACATAACTCTTAATAGGCAAAATAATATCCTCTATACGGCAGTAAATTACTGGGAATGAGGAAGGGGCTGGCTGACTTTGGGCTCTAGTTAAACATCCACACATATTGAAGACATGAATTATGGGAACCGTGGGTGTTTGGCAGGACATCTCGTCATTTCTCCCCATAAATATGAAATAAAATGTCAGTGACAGAGTTGGACCTGCTCCCTGCAGGGAGAGTCTGTCCTAATTTGTTCTGCCAGACCACTCTGCCTCTCCCATTGTCACTGCCAACTCTGTAATGTGGCTGATTGGAGCGACCCTTTGTCCTCTTGCAAATTACATTGTCTCTTGCCAATGCTTTACTCCCCCATCACTTTGGGTTGTTATTCCTTTTCGGTCTTGCAGTCAACTTCAGTGAGTTACCACCTTTGACGATCACCTGACCATCACACCCACCTTTACACCTGCTCCAAACTCCCTTGTCGGCTCCCCAGTATATTTACCTGTTTCCTGCAAGACCATCTACAGTGCTGTTCTATGCCTGCTCTAGCACTACATCCTTTTTGTCCTGTTATTCTTTTTATGACCCATTGACCGACTTTTTGGACCTCTTTCTTGCCTGTTTTTCCCACTTGTTGCCAATCCCTGCTTTTGAAGAATTACTTAAAATAATTTAAAAGGTTCTTTTAAAGGTATTTGTGAGATATGGCTAGAATTCTAGTTTAAAAAGATTCAAAAAATTAACTAACATTATCAACAGAATGTGAAGAAACAGCTGTGTTGACGTCTATGTATTGTGTTGCAGAGATAAATAGATGTCGCCGGCAGTGTGAACACAGCGTTAGCCAACTTAAGTTTCCCACTGCATGGTAGCGGCACTTTTGTCTCTAAAAAAAAAAAATAGGCCTATTTAGTTTTATAGTGCTTCACTCACTGCACTTTCTCTGTCAACCATGCACCGATTTCTGGTTGTTAAACCTCGCAACACCACTGTTATGGGGGCAGGCTCTGTTGTGTCATCCCTGACCCCCAATCAAGTAGCACAAGCACCACATCCCCAGACGGCCTTTGTGGCGTAGCACTGTTGCAGCCCACCCTGTGTTGCATTTCAAATCGCATACTTTTTCTTTTAGTATAATGTTGCGTGCAGTATGCATGAAATTGGGATATATTACTTCATCACATTGCGCCTTGAACTTTGACCCTCTTGCTCATGCATCTGTTACAGTCTGTATATTAATGTTTTAACTCTACACATAAGTCACACAAGAATGTAGTACTTATTTAAACGTGCTGTCACGTGTTATTTCGGCTTCTGTCATCTGTCTGTGCTCTCTCAGTGGTGGGTCAGAACAGCCAGAAAAGCATGCTGGTCTGCATACTGCAAAAATGTGACCAGATGCAGGAGGACATCCTGGTCATTTTTGACATTGCATTTGACATACTGGCTGCAGTACTCTGCAAAGCTAGATGCGTTCTTCTGTTTCCCCTGTTGCAAATTTGGTGGAAATAATAACAGATATTTAGTTTTTCTAAGCAAGGCTTTAATAATTGGAACTGTCAATTAGATCTACATTGTAGCTTCACATTTAGACCACCAGATTGTTCAGTCCACTACAGTGGTAGTATCTCGGCCGCTCCGTGAGTTTTTCTAGTGCTCTAGTGCTTTTTAAGTGCTCTCTGTAATTTCGTTCTCCTTGTGCTTCAGAATTCATGCCGTCCTGCCCACGACCTCCTCCTCTCAAGATCCAGTCACTTCCTCATTCACCTGAGCTTCTCGGACCCACTTGCCGTCAGCCTGCCAGTCATCCAGCCTGTCTGCTCTGCCACCTGCTCGACCTCCAGCCTCCCTGCCTGCTTCATCCACCTCACCCCTCACAACCAAGATCAGTATCTTTTATAATAAAGCATCACTAAAAAAACGGTTTCCAGTCTCTTTTTGGGTCCATAGTCTCAATTTAGGCACGAAACGTAACATAAACCTGTATTTAGTTATATATTTTTATCATGTATAAGTACTGTGGAGGTAACTCTTCATTATGATAACTAAATTGTGCTAATTACAGAAACAGATCTTGATGATTTCATAGTCATGAATAAAACAGGAACCAGAAATACAATTTCAGAATTCAAAGCCAAAGATCTCATGTGGTTTCACAGTAAGGGTATTTATTCCCACAGCTACAGGAACACTCATATATTTTGCAGCTTTAATGACCTGGAAAATAGTATTCTTGCCATTTATTGTGGTTAAGACCTTGTACATAAAGTGACTGTGACAGAAAGTTTTTCTATTTTGATTTCTTTTCCGTACGAGCGAGGCTTCAGGCAGCTCCTAATTAGCTGGTGGATACCACAGTTCAGTCACAAACTACAAAGCGAACTCCAGACCCCAGTTGGACTTCAATATCCACAACAACTAGAGCAGCACATTCATTTTCCATGACACATTTCACAACAGATCAAAGGCCTTTTCCACAGTCCGACTAATTTATTGAAAGCGGAGACAACGGGATTTCAGTCTTGTACATCTTGTCTTGTGGTGGAATTGAGAAAAATAAAAAACACTTATACAGAAACTTGATTCTCCGTGCTCTGTCTCTCTTATGCCTCTGTGAAGTCTCTAGATAAGATGCCTGCTCCACCTGGTGTTGAAAGAGCAGATTTCACATTCTGTAGGTATGCATGCACAAGTTAACACATAACATGTGATAAATATATGTAGGAATAAAGTGAATTCATGTTTTTTTTTTAATTCATGAATTAGTTTGTAAGCTGCCACTACTGTCCCACCTCCAACAGAAGATGTTGGCACAAAGTAAAAGTCTTTCTGAGGATTGCTGTGTTTACATCTTTGTTGGATTAAGACCAGAGTCAGCATGCATCTTCCAGTAAGTGCGGACTCTCAAACACAGAGGGAGCTGAGTCACAGACCAGATGGAGACTCTAAGAGGACAGATCTGTAATGAGTGGAAACCTGTCTGGACTATAAATGTCTCTAACAAACACTGAGCCAAGTCCTACACCAAGGGAAGAATGAATTAGTATATTTTCAATATTATAAGTAGAGTTTTTAGTGTTTGAAGTGGGTTATAAATGTGTACAAGTATATTTAAAGCATATCACCAAATACCTAAAATGTATCTTTTGGTTCTTCTTATGTGTTTTTGAGCATTATGTTAAAGAACAGCACTTTTAAATACTTATTTTTTCTATTAGATTATAATATTATATTTTTTTCTGTAATATTGACTATCATGTACACAGTCAACCATTTTACTGGGTGAACATCACAGTTTTGCTTTCATATCCAGACTGCAGAAACCAATATGTTATTTTCCACGTTGACAGCCAGTCATTCTAGACATTCTTACACTCTTGCTTTCTTGACATATATAAGCCACTGTTAACTATTCATTAACATTTATGACTACACAGGGTGGATTACTGCAAAAAGATGTTATCAATGGCTAATTAACATTTATATTTGATTGAAAATGATGTACTAACTTTTGCTCAAGGCTTCATAGAAAATGACAACCTGATGACCTTCTATTAATTACTTTACCAGCATGTGTAACTGCAGAAAAGAAACTCATGAGCATTTATTAATGAATTGACAAGTAATGACTCACCGGCGAAAGTGGCTCTTATCAATCAGGAAAATGTTAGTATTACTTTGGTGTTAGTAAGAAAATACTTTAAATGAATGTGTTTATTTAAATGTGTGTTTTCTCTGTTTTAGGTAAACATATGACAACACACGCACAATTGAGCATTTCCATGTTAGTGTGAATAAATAATCAAGTCACAGGGAAGGTTCAGACAGATCAAATGTTTGGAATCAGAAAGCAAATTTTGACAAAACGTCTGATTAAATGTAATTGAATTTATTATGAGCCTGTAGCACTCTTCTCATTTTACAATGGCCTTTTCCTCAATGGATAGACTGATTCTTATTCCTGTTGGTTGTTCCATAGCAGATGTTCAGCCTGCAAAACAAACAAAACTGCATCAGTTCACTCATATTCACCAAAGGCACTCGTGTTCAGTACAGAAGGTCCACTATGTAAGTACCAGAAAGTCGACGGGGTCCTCTGGTTTCAGCTTGCTGCAGTCTATCAAGGCCTCAGTGAGCGAGGGCATCACGTACTTCATCAGGTAGTTCCTCAGAGGAAGAGAGCGAGCGTCCAGCAGCTCTCTCTCCTGTCGGTTCAGCTCAGACAAATTCTTCTGCTAATAAATGATGAAATAATTGAATTGACTATTAGTATTTACCGTTATCATCATGTTCCATAGACAGTGAAGTCTGCATTCTTTCTTTTTGCTCCTCTTTTTGGATTATACATCATCCCTAAAGGCCTGTATGAACCCAACTGTGACTTTTTCTCTCAGCTCACCCACTCCTCATACTGAGCAGCCATCTCAGCTAGTGCAGCTTCGTTCCTGCGTTTCTTCTCAGCGGCCTGTGCAGACAGTTTCTGCTTCCTCTCTTCTTCTCTCTTTCTGTCCTCCTCCTCCTGCTCCTCTGGACTCAGGCCGTAGTTCTTGGGATTGCCTACCGTCTCAGTGATCTTCTTCACAACATCTGTGTACTCTGAATCACCTGTGGTGACCTCTGGACAGGAAGAAGTCATATTGTCAGTTTGTGAGATTTGCTGATTTGATCATTAATTCGATACTACTCGCATGTCTGTAAGGTAAAAATGTAGATGGAGTCAGCAGCTGGTTAGCTTAGCCTAGCATATAGACTGGAAGCAATTTTTTTTTCCTAGTATGGCAACAGAAAGTCAGATTTGTTCATTCAATCATAGCAAACGAATGTTCTTGATAAAAAACACAAGGAGGTTAAGGTTAGGGTCTGGGGTTGGCTTGAATGGGTTCACTATAATTAGATTATTGTGGCCATCCTAGGAAAAAAAAAATGTTGCAGACTGGAAAAAGGGGGAAACAGTTGTCTTGCTGTGTCTTAAGGTAACAAAATCTTTCTACTGGTATGTCGAAAGCTCACTAATTAATTTGTCTGATCTCATCTGTTTAAGTGAACAATAGCAGCGCACACTGCTCTGAAACTTATAAAATGTATATGTATAATATACATTATGTATAATAGTATCGGGTGCATGGTAGTGGTAGAAATCAAAGATAATGAGCAGTTGCTTGGCAACCAGCAGGGTGTCCAGGAAGTTACTGGTCCGGGCCCCCTCTAAAATGGCAAATTGTTATTTACACTTTGGTTCATTACAGAATAAACAAACAAGCTACTGTATAATGTGTTTATTAGTGACATTTAGAGCGTTTATATTGAGCGTGGCCCAATATGAGCTATGTGGCTTTGAGGACAGTACCGATATGTTCTGGATGAATCTCCAGCTCATCAAAGTAGTCCAGCAGGGTTTCCTCAGCAGCACTGAGTTGTCTGTATCTCGTCAGGCGAGGGACAAATTCCTCCTGGGTGTAGCGCATTTTCTCTGCCACACTCTGTGGAAGTCCCTGTGCTCTCGTTTTCAGAAAATCATCGGTGGCATTTAGGGCAAAAACATGCTCTGCAAAACATACAGTTGGAAAAAAAGTGGAATAAGAAAGTACTTCAGCCAGAATGTTTTGTATTATTAGAGCTTTGGAGGAGAGTTTTGGTGAATTAATTCTGAGGTTATTTTATATGCTCAAAAAAATGTAATGGCCTGTTTTATGTCTCTGTGGTAAATTCAAGTAAAAGTACCAACCTGGAGTGATCTTCTTGTTGCACATGGGTTTTATGGACATTAAATCTTGGTTTTCTGTGTCCTCATCTAAATTATAAATACACCACATCCATATTAGTGTAATCAACATGAATAAACATTGCGCAGTGAATAAATAAATCGATGGAACTTTACCGGAGAAAATCAGCTTTGCTTGCTCATAAGTCTTAGGGAAGCCGTCGAGAACAAATCCTTGGTTCCTACATGGCTTTGAATACAGCTTCTCTTGCAAAATGTCAACAAGTAGATGGTCAGCCAGTCGACCTAATGGACCAACACAGCTGCTATAACCAAATGTGAGAAACTAAAAGACAACCCATCAATAATCCAACCAGACATACATTCCTATTTTAGATTTGCATTCTTTAGATTTGCACTCTTTTCTATTTTGTACTACAACTGTTGCACAACAAAGTCCCCCAGAATAAATAAAGTTATACCATAAGTCATCTTAACAAATACAAATGTCTCAGTGCAATTACCTTCTAAAAATCAGCACAACCTCTGGCCCAGATTGTGCTGTTACTGTTATGTTGTGCAACAAAAAGTAAGTAAAATCTTAAAACTTTCAGAATTTGTCAAGTTAACACATCTTTTTCTTCATCTTATGGCATTATGATAAACAGTTTTAGAGTACAAGTTTGAAGGAATCCAAAGTCTGCTGTAGACAAACATCCGAACCACAACTTTTAAAACAAGGTTAATAAACCAAAAAGTGTCTGCTTTATAGCTCTCTGAGCCTGAGAAGGTGGTAGTTCTGATGTAGGGCTTCGCTTCCACAACTGACCATCATTCATTTCCATGCTTTTGTTAAAGCTTTCCAGTTGTTTCTGTGCAGCAGCTGCTACCTCCTCACTGATATATTCAGCTTCAGCTCCATTCACGATCTCTTTCTGTAGAATATGGAAAGAAACATGAAAAATGAACAATGAATATGTATTTTCCACACATCATGCCCTTGAAGAGTCTCAAATTGCAAAGATCGTCCACAAGAGGGTAGTATATTTCCTTTAGTTAGTAACAACATTGACAGACTGAAATCTGCCTGCAAATGCAAATTCTTTGAATCCACCGACCAGTTGTGTGATCTTTTCCTCAATGACCTCTTTGATCTTGATGTGGTGTATTTGGTAATGGCTGCAGAGCTTCTCTGCAAATGTGGTTTTGCCCACTGCTGGAGGTCCAACCAGGCAGATTCTGGTCGGCTGAAGGAAATAAATGGAAAAAAAGAGGGAATCCTCGCTTTTATCTGGTATCAAAGTAGCTTTTTACGCCCCAAATACCCCATTAAGATGTTTGTTTGGTTGAGGATACGTTATTGACATATTGAATGAAAGCATATGCTACACCAGAGGAACAGAAATTCCCTCAATATATTTAAATCTCTCCTGCTATCTGTTTATAACAAAACAATGAGAACTCTTGCCGTGCTCAACATGTTTTGCATTGTATCAGTGGCTGCCTTTAGGCCTGTTAATTAAATTATGTTGATAAAATGTCTTTATTTGAAGGAGTTGAACACTCACTAGTAGCTGCCTGGTGTCTCTGTATTCTTCTACAATGCTCTCCATGTTCTCAACCATCCCAGCTTCAGACGTCCAGCGGAGATTGAAGGAGTCTTTTATGATAAAAGCATCCAGGCGGAGGCTAATACTCAGGTATGCCAATTCATCTGGCTGGAATGACAACAGAGTATGTTTAATGTTGAATATTTACTGGTAGAGTATGCCATGATGAGCCGTAGAGGGCTAACAACCTTTTTATTTTATTTTATCGTATCAAATGCCAGTGAAGCTAGCAACAGATCAGATGTGAATACATGTGTTTTGTTTCTTTACCCAGTTGTAAAATGTGTATTTGAACCAGCGTTGTCATCTTAGATAGACAAAAAATCTAGCACTGCTTTATGTCAAATGATACTAAACTTTCTTTAAAGGGGTAATGCAGTAGTAAATTCTATTGCTATTATTATATTGTAGGACAGCTTGTTTGGGTATTCAAATTTTAAAAAGCCAACAAAAGTAGTCTCCTTGATAAAATCTCTCAGTTGGATTCCCACTCTGGAACTTTTAACTATTAGTAACTGGATATTGAAAAATAATTATGAATGAAAAATGCCTATTATAATCCAGACAAGATTTCATTAAAAAAAAATAAAAATGAAATACTGCACCTTAAAAGCCTTCATGGCGATGGCTTCATGCTCTGGTACTTTGTTTATTCTTCCTGGCCCAAGTGTATCACTTATCATCTGAAGGGTTAAGAGTGAAAGAATAAGGTACTGAACACCTTACAAAAGTATTTTACAACAAATTGATTAACCATTTTTTAATGTATTGCTGCATTTGTGTTTTTAACGAGGCTACCTTTACAATATCCTCTAAAGTGTTCTTGGAGTCATCGACAGCGAAAATGTACTTTGACTTCGGCTTGAGTTCGATGATGTTTTGAAGCACTCTGGAAAAGGGAACACAGCCCTGCAGTAATTATCTCAAACAAATTATATATGCAGAAGTACAGTGAATTTATAATCACCCTCCAAGGTCATATACATGAATCGCGGGGATGTAATTTGTGCCCTGTCCAAACAGAGGAACTTTTGGAAACTGCATCAACCAAGACACCTATTGGAAAAATACAAAGACATTTCACAAAAGATGATATTGCAAATTGGGCATTCCGTATATACACACAGAGCATACTGAGTTATCATTTATCACATTCATATCTACCTTGAAAAAGTAGTGAAAGAGGTTCTCTCCTTTGCCGTACTGAAGACCACAAGCTACAACATAGCCCGTAAGCTTGGAATTTTTCTGCAAGATTGGGAAATCAAACAGAATGCATCAAGTTTACAGGCATTTACCAAGTTGGGGCCACCCAAGAAAAATTAGATGCCATAAGATTCTACTATTCTATAGGACTATTCTTTAAGCACATTGAACTTTTCATCCCCATTAATGTACTTACACCTCTACCCAGTTTAAGCACAAGTTTCTCCAGATTATTGTGGTTTTTGAAACTGGGATGTGGCCTTCTTCTTCTGAACTCCTCCTCCGTCAGTAGAGCATCCGGTTCATCCTGAATGGAGATCATCATAATCACACTGGTTGTGCTTTATTCACAGAACGAGTCGACAATTTGATTCCATTTTCCGACAGGCTCACCGGATTCTGTGGCTTGGTCATGGCCCAGGTCATCACGGTTGAGACTAAAATGAACATTTTCCGAGACTTGAAGTTGTCCATCTCAGCATGAAGGGCTGATTGTGGAGGAAGGACAAATTACAGGGATGATAAAGAAAACAGCAATAGGCTTACATTTGTAAAGCCACTGAGTAATACGCCTACTTCCTCCTTACCTGTGATTGCCCATGTTGCCTCTTCAACCTGCTCTCGTGTGACACTTTCTGAGATGTTGTACACCACAACATCACACTCCAGCAGGCGCTCAAGAAGCTCATCTCGAGTTGGTGACTACCAAAAGAGATTATACACACAAATACACATTGTCTGTAATTTTCATTGTCCAGAGGTAGACCTAATTACCAGCAAAACGTACATAATATATTAAAAAGTAAGAGTACTCATTATGCAGAATGACTCCTTCACAGAATCTTATTTGCCTATTATACTTAGTTAATATCAACAGCCTCTTCAATGGGGTGGTTTTTCTATAATGAATCCTATTGTACCAAGCTGATCATATGCTTTGTACAAGAAAAACTAATCTACATTTTACAATGGTAAAAAGTAAAATATTTGCTCTTGAAATGAAGGGGAGATAGGTGTAAAGTGGCATAAATTAATAATAAAGTGCAAGTGCATCAGCCTTCCACCACTACCTGAAATTATGAACCACATATCTGCAGACAAAGACTCTGACGCACCGTATACTGTTCATGTAGAGACCTTTCTGTTCCATCTCTGGTGGAGGCAGACAAAGTTCCCACTATTTGAAAAGCCGGTCCAGCTCGACGGGAGGCCGACGTCTCCTCTGCTTCCTCCTCGGAGCTCTTTCCGGCGGCGCCGGTCGATAAAAACTATTGACATTGGGTGTACACTTCAGGTCAGTGAACACATGCTAGGCTATATTCACGAATGACTTACATTAGAGATGGATTAGCTACTTGTTTAGCTACCTGGGCGATGTGTTTGGAGGAATACCTGTCGACGTCGTTGATAAAAATACGTTTGGGGCGCGTTTGTCGCTTTTTGTCTTCCATTTTTAAAATGGGGAGGATTTCCGGTGACTAACGGAACTTTTGTAGCAATAACTAACTTTAATGTTAAAATGAGCGTTAAAGCTCTAACACGTAGTCTACGTGTGTGATAATAACTGCTGTGTTGCTATGGACTCTCTCCGGTTGCTATGGTTCAGCCAAGTGAATGTTTCGCTGGGGATACAAAGGGGCGCCTTACGTCACGCGCTCACTACACTGCCAGGATCAAATTTATGCTAAAGCCTTGATTTATGCTGATAATGCTGTAACTCACTGTGCCTGTTTGACATTCATCCACCTTTATTGCTTAGGATTACTTTATTCTGTTATAGAGTACTTCATTAATCTCTGCATGAATCATAGATGTTTTGATGTAATAACCTCTACCAAACTGTGGTACATTATACTGTACTTTTATTTCCAGACTGGATTTCTCATATTCTGTGGTTTTATTATTTAATTTTCAGTTGCCCATTGATGCCTCGCTGGGTATTTTTAGTTCCTTCATGCTGTTTCTGATATAACCACTAAGTCCTATGATATAGGGATTTAAAACATTAAACATGTGTGGTCTCAATTGACCTTATTATATCATTTTCACATGGTATTCCTGTAATGCTCCTATAATTCTAGGGACTGCCAATTTAACACCCCCTATATAGCTCCATGTGACTCATGTACACACACACACACACACACACACACACACACACACACACAGGTTTGCGCAGCTATCCTTGTTGGGACATTGCATTGACTTCCATTCATTGTATACAGCCTAACCCTAACC
>JBBPCS010003755.1:0-11970 GCA_037974645.1 Hollardia meadi
ACACACACACACACACACACACACACACACACACACACACACACACACACACACACACACACACACACACCAGCCCCTCATCCCTCGGTCCTCTCTCTCTCTGTGTGTGTCTCAATCCAATTCAATTAATCTTTATTGACATGAAGTTTTGATAAAAAACGAGACTTGAGATCAGTGTTTCAGGTGCAGACTTCATTCGGATTCGACTGGGTTTCAACTTGAACTGCCGTCTAATTGAACATTGCAATTTTTTTGAGGTCTTGGTCTTTATGGATACTTAGTTCCCACAATGCAATGCACAAAGGAAATGGAAAAAAGAGGACTTGAACATCCTTGAACATCTGAACATGTAACAGGTGGTAATTAGATGGAAACAACTACTGTGAGTTTAATTTTATTTTCCTGGAAGACAAATCTGAGGATTTTCTTTTTTTTGTAAAAGGTAACTTTACGACACTTGTTGCTGGTTTCAAGGTGTTTCCTGTTTCTATCCTGTAACCATCTGTGTCTAAGTATTCCATCAACTGCTCAAGTTGTTACTCTCCTTCATTTACTAATTCAAAGTACGGAAGGGGGATAGGTCCATGTGTAAAAAGAAAATTTGAGTTTAGGGTGAGAATTCAGATTTTTTTTTCCCCCTCAGAATCCTGAATTTAATCATAGAATTCGGACCATTTCCTCAGAATTCAGACTTTTTTCACACAACTCAGAATTTGAGATTAAAGTAAGCTGACTTTAAATTCGTAACTCCAATACATTTTTCACATGTGCCTGTGACTCCGTGCCCTAATCCTCTTCTTTATCACAGGAGGATGGTAGCTGAATATCATAGCATAATATATATCATGTGGACCAAATTTTATTCATCAGTTCCTCGTGACTTCTGGGCTTTTCAAAGATTGCCATGAACAGAAGCTTCATGCTGTGAGTTGAGTGTGAGCTAACATACTGTCCTTGAGATCAGGCTCCAAACATACGACACATGTCATCACCTCCTCCACCTCCACTGCAGCTCCAATCATCAGACCAACCTACCCTCCCACCGCCTCCTCACATACACCGGGAGCATATTAACCATCTGCAAAGACCCCAGAAACCCCCCCACCTCCTCGGTCGACACATCACTGTTGGTGTCGTTTGTCCCGCGGCTGTTCTGCTGCTCTGCCCGAGTTGGCGGCATTCACAGAGTCTGGTTCGCCGAGTTGTCGTTTGACATCTATTACAGTTAAGGATCATCCTGGCATGTGTTCTCGCTCACACACACACACACACACACACACGACGTCACACCTTTCATAAGGCCAGCAGAGCTAATGACTGAGATAGCTGGGCTTTAAAAAAGAGAAAAGAGAAGGTGCCAGGAGATGATTCATCTGAGCTGCTCTCCGTCAGCGATGACCGACGGCTGATTTATGATTCAGTGCTGAGCTGTGAGAGCTCAGAGTCATTTCTTATTTTAATTCCTTACCGCAGGTGATGGCGGGCGGGATGGGAGCCAATTATCTTAAGTGTCTTTCTACTCTCTGTCAGCCGCTGACGCTGAAACTCGACAGCGGGCCTGCTAACAGGTGACTGCCGCCGCCGCCGCTGCCTCCTCCATTAAA
This sequence comes from Hollardia meadi, assembly GCA_037974645.1. NCBI lineage: Eukaryota > Metazoa > Chordata > Actinopteri > Tetraodontiformes > Triacanthodidae > Hollardia > Hollardia meadi. The sequence continues at coordinate 1,605 of JBBPCS010003755.1, forward strand.
TCAGCGCTTAGCTTTCATTTGCATGGCAACCCGCCACTCACATTTCAAACATCTAAATTCTTGTGCTGCTGTTTCCTCGCGGGACTAACACGTTGTTTTTGCTTTTTCTGTTGTTGCTGAATAAAATCACTTCACCCTGAAGCTTCAGGGTTAAATCTGTCCACCCTGTCAGTCAGTGTGCGCTGTAAAAAAAAAATAAAAATAATAATCTTATCGAATAAGTCAGAAAAACAAGTGATATGAGACGATTCCATATTTACAATCCCAACTTAAAGTCTGATTTACTCATGGTTAGGATCAATATTGCAGATTTAAAGATAGACTTCCCCACATTTTCTCCCAAGTGTTATAACAAAGTTTGTGTAACTGACCGCTAAGTACTATGTAAATATATTCCTTAATAACCTTTTATTGCTGTTTGGTTTATTTGTTCTGTTAATTTTTCATTGTTATTAACTCAACCTTACATAGTTACTCGTATTTTCCACAAGGTGGCACACATCCTCCGCTGTGTTAAAGGTCCAACATCATGAAAATGCATTTTTATTGTGTTTTTTGTTATTTACAAACTTGGAGGTGTAAAATAAAAGCTGTTAAAATCTGAAGTCTCTCACTACTGCCGTTCCTCTTCCCCCCCTCAACACAAGATGGCCTCACAGCTTACGAGCTAGTAAGAATTTTAGCCAGTTCCTACCCGGAAACAGGATAACCAATAGTCGTTGAGCTAAAAACATCGCTTAACCCCGCCCCTTCAGTGTCTTCTTCTTCCCACAGTTCCCAGGAAAGCGATTGAGACAAGTGTGAACTTATTTTTGGCGATTTGCCTCGAACGCGAGTGTTTTAGCGTAGCGGAGTGAGTGACAGAGCGGCGGTGTTTATCTGTGCTTAGCCAATCAGAATGTTCGCTCATGAAAAGTAGGCGGTTACTTCCCATTTAGCAGCCAAATCCGACCGTGTGGGGCAGGAAACACTCAGCGAAACAACAGAAAATCCAATCAATATTTTTTTTTAGAAGTGTTAAATAGACACACATAAACGGGACAGTTATAAGTGTGAGTGTTAAGATATGGGACCTTTAAGTCAATTTAAGCCAGCTCACGACCTGCCGAATATTGGCTAGACAACAGCGAGGAGAGTTTACGGAGACGAAAATGTGATGTAAGCTTCATCACTTCACCTCTGGTACCGTAGGGATGAGTCGTCCTCTCCTATCGAGGGAGGTATTTGTTTGCCCCGTTTGTGTGTGTTGTCGGTGTGTAACGCCGTCTAAATAGTTGAATGTATTTGATTTGTTGGGGCAGGCCGTTTGTGGGTGAATTAAGGTGTTTATGACTTGATTTAATATTGTTCTCCTCGTGTTTTTGAGTGTGTTTGTTTCTACTTGATAATATGAATGTGAATTTGTATTGGGCACAATTTAGTTGATTACTTGCACGATGAGCTATTCCGTAATGTCTTAATTAGGTGGGTAACTTTAACAATTACATCTAACTTGTGTATCATGCATTGTGTTAATTTTACTGTGAATCATTAAAGTATTGATATTCTTGTAAATCCTCTTTTATCCTAGTTTTGTCAGTGTTTTAACGACGATGTGTCAACGTCAGGCGGTGCCAAAGGTTGATTAATTAAAGTGAAGAGAAATAAAAGTTTGAGACTCTTGAGACAGTTTGTAACTTTAACACTAAATCACGGACGTCTGGCCTGAACAGACTCGTACCAGCCTGTTCTTTAAACCTTAAAAATCAGACTAAATGGTTAAAATAAAGATTGGCTTTGCAGAATAAATCCACTTTGAGATGTGGCAGTGTGACGGAGGCGACACATCGCTCCATCTTTAACCAGAAGCCTCCCTGTCACTCACCCCCCCAACCCCCCGATCCAATATACTCCAATCAATTTACCCTTCGCTGCAATTCAATGTGACAGTAAGACAAATCGGACTTCCAATGTAAAATAATTGAAACAGACGCTTATTTGAGCGTGTGGGGGAGGCCTGGTATTCTGCATGGGCTTAATGCGCGGCGTCCGTCCATGTCAGAGATGGATTGTGGTGTCAGAATTACAGATAAGCCTCTGTTTAGTTAGCCCCGTTGGGAGGAATGAACACTGTAGTCATATTAAAGATAACAAGTGTTTTTATCCACGTCACACAGGGAGGGGGATAAGATGCTCGTATCCCGTCAAGTGAATTGTAATTGCTATCCGCCAGAGGACACATAATTGAAAAATTGGAACAGAGCAAAGAGTCAGCAGAGTCTGCATTGTAAACAAAGACTGGACCAAATCCTCCGCGGTCGTGGGCGGGCGACATCACAAGTGCCGGGGGGAAGAAAAACCCCACACACAAAAGAGGCTCGTCTGAAATCCACTTTTACAAAACAACAACAACAAAAAAAAGGTCTTTGGGTAGCAGGGGATTAAACCACGCTCACATACAAACACACACATTCAGCCACGGTGTTCGGTGCCAAACAGAGCCGCGTTGTAGAGAAGAAGAAGAAGAAGAAGAAGAAGAAGAAGAAGAAGAAGAAGAAGAAGAAGAAGTGGTGCTTGAAAAGAAAAAAAGGTTTGTGGAGGGGGAAAGTAAAGGAGGTGAATTTTGGATTGATGTGAATCACGCTCGGCGCTCTGGCCTGGAGCTCGTCCAGCCGCGGATGAATCGCCTACCTGTGTCAGAGGGATCCAACATCATCCAACAACAACAAGCCCCCACCCCCTCCTCCAACCAACCACCACCCACCACCGTTACCCGCCGCCCACGCCTGCCTGGCCACCAGGCATGTTGCAGCGAGCATTAGATCGTATAATCAAAGGCGGTCCACCTTCAGACTGGCACAACCTCGGGGTCTCCGTCTTCCTCGCGGCTCAAGCTGCAAACCGTCACGGCGAGCCAAGCTGAGTCAAGCAGGACGCTGGGAAAATAAATGAGAGGGGCCTCGGGGAGCGCTCAGCGGAGGTCAAAGGTCGGGTAAACTCGATGGCACCCACTCGCTAGCACGCTAATCCAGCTGAGGATTTTTGGAGAGTGGGCGGCTGAACTGGCGTGGCAGAGAGGTTAAACCATATTTCCGCATCATCTGGAAACTGGCATCCAAACGTAGAGTTTGAGTTGATGCACGTCCCAAAAATACAGTTTGCCAGATTTCATTTGTGTTTTCGTGAACTTTCAGAAACTCGAGCGCGTTGTCCGTGTCCCAGAAAAAAAAGGCCGTTACTTCAGTAGTTTGGATTTACCTCAAGCCTTCATCTGAATGCCTAAACATGAAAAGAGTGGGTGAGAAAATATGTTTTTCGGTATTTTTGGAGAACTGATCCATTAAATTCATCTTGTTTCCTTCAGGATTCAGCAGATTTGTCCAATACAGGAAGTGGACAACGACTGTAAATATATATAAAATGTTCTGGTTTTGGGTTTGAATTCATTGCTTCCTGTTTTATTTTGTAGATTTACTCCTCTTGTGCCTTTTCCTGCTTTACACTTCCTGTCTTTGTTCTTTTCCCGCCTGTTTTGATCGACTGCCCCGCCCTGATTAGTCTCACCTGTGTCTTGTTAACCTTCCCTTCCTGGTGAATTTAAGGCCTTGTCTGCGTGTTGGCCTTTCGTCCACACTCAAACTGCGTTTTAGGTCACTGAAAACGGAGCTTTTAGAAAATATCCAGGGTGAAAACTTTCAGAATCAGTCCTGATTGGATAGTCAAATGATGTGCTGGACATTCACCGGAACCTTCCTCATTGCTCCATTGTTGTTTGCCTAGCGGAACCGATACATTTTCCAGGTTTCTGATTGGCCAGCATGGGTTTGGGTTACAGTTTGGTACCCCTGTTGGTTTAGCATGTTCTTAACAGCACTTATCAGTTTGTTTTTGCGTTTTTATGTGGAGGAAGATTCTTTTGGAGAAAACGTGCTTGTGTGGACGTGATTTTATTTAAGAACGAAGGAGGAAATCCTCCATTTTGGCCTAAGTCTGTCTGCTCCGTGAAAAAACTCGAAAAACTATTTTCGTTGCCAGGTCGTCGTGTTACCCAGTGTGTCTTCGTCCTAGCGTTTTTTTGTGTGCTGTGGTTGAATTTCTTGAAAAATCCTGCAGTGAGGTCAATGCGTCATGTGGCTTTTTTCAAACATCAGGATCAGATTCAGGTGTGACAACTTACACGACTGTGATGTGAAAACCTGACAAAGCCTGCAGTGCACATACAGTGAGTGTCTGCAGTTTGTATTCTAATATATTCGGGATTTTTAATGAGGGCGAAGGAGGAGATGAGAGTTTAAAGATTTTAATGTGGTAATTATACTCATAATCAGACACTTTATTGTTCCAAGCAGAGTATTTTTATTTCCATTTACTTGATTACATGTTTGCGAACCTTGAGGAATATGTCACATTTTGGTTTATTGATTAAATATTATTATTTTTTGTGAGTTTGATGGTGTTCACATTTAATAAACCCTCATAGAATTCAAATTAACTGATTGGTGCCACCTTATTGCTGCTTTAACGTTATTAAATTGTCCATTTTAGCTCAGCAGTGGCAGCACTCACAGTTTTAGCTTCATTAATTCAGAAAATGCCTCCTGACCTCTGACACGGACTTTCGAGTGTCTCTGGGTTTGTTTGTTTTTTGGGGGGGTTCAGGGTGAGAGTTAGTGGAAAATGTTAAAATGTCTGTTAATCAAAAATAAATGGATTCAGTGTTTTGTCATTCTCTCACAGGATCACAGTCTCCTGCAGGATTTTCATGGGTCCCAGGTTCCACTGGGAATTAGCCTGAAAACACATCTGTGACTCGGTGCAGAAGAAAAACACACCATTCATTTATAAATGCAACCTGTGTACAGTTCACATTTTATTTAAATTACATTATATGTAACTTAATTAATGCTAATGCATAATTTAATGGAACAAACAGCGCTCGCAGAGGTTGTAATTAAACACTGCACACGTCGCACAGGCTTGTGTGTGTGTGTGTGTGTGTGGCAGGTGAACGGTCCACATAAAAAAAAGTGTTTTCGGGGCTTTGTTCACCGACTCTGTGATCCTCTGTGGTCAGCAGCAGCAGTAATGAGGTCAGAGGGTCAAAGGTCGCAGCAGACCAATAGGTGGAACAAACATTCCTGTGACCTGAAGTTCAGGATGAAAGCTGAGACGAAGCCGAACCATCTGCTGCGGTCAGAGAGCACGGCGAACGCTCAGCGCTGCGTTGTATTGGCTGACGGATATGTCAGTCAGGTGAGGGTGGGCGGCGGCAATAAGAGGGACATTTCCACATTGTTGTTTTTTTTGTATTTTTATTTCAAAATCTGATCTTTTTTTTTTCTTCCAGTAAAACAAAACTTGAAGTTTTCTTCCATCAGCTAGTACCGACCGTTTTCAACCAATAATATCACGACATGATAATGTTTCTGGGGGCGGGGCCTCACTGATTACTGTACAAAAACAACTTTATTCACTGGATCATATTTTCTGGTGTTCCCTCTGATGTCCTCCGGCTGCTCTGCCTGAACTCTCGCTGATTGACGGAGTTTCCTGTACAAAAATGAAGCCAAAATATCCCGGATACGAGCGCTGCCATCTTAAGCTGGTGCAACTTAGCAAATGTTAGCATACTAACATGCTAAGCTAAGATGCTAAGCATGGCAAACACCATAGCTGGTAAACGTAAACATGTTAGCATGATTGTTAGCATGTTGGCATTAGCATTTCACTCAAAGGACAGCTTAACATTTAAATCCCTGTGTTAATTTTAACATCATTCTTTTACTCTGGCTTTGTACAGTTTTCCTACATGCTACAAAGAAAATAACCAGGTTTTACACACACACACACACACACACACACACACACACACACACACACACACACACACACACACACACTGCCTCACTGAAATTAAATCATGGCTGCAAGCCAATTTCCTTAAACTGAACTGTGACGAATCAGACACGATCATGCTTCTTCGGCCAGCTTTGCTTTTCCTCAAGGTAAGAAATATTTCAAATTCTGCTAATAAAACTCAGAAAATGACAAAATGATTCCAAATGTTTCCTCCTCAGGATTACGCGCACCTTTCTTACCAGTTTAATTATAAAATAAAAGTTTAATCACGAATAAAAATACTGTGTACATTGTTCTGTCTTTGTCTGATGAGGGTCTGAAACTTCAGAACCCTGCAAGAGGACTTCAAGTGCTTACAGAAGCTGCAGGCGAGGAAACTTTTTTCCGTCCTTTTTGTGTCAGAGAGCCGCTCTGTGCTGGAGGGAACTGAAGGCCACCACGTCCCCGCGGCTCGAGTATACTCAGGAGGTTGTGCAACCTCTCTGTCAATTCAGGTTCCTGCGTCCTCCGACACTTCGACCGCTCGCTCGCCCCTCAGACAAAAGTTCGAGGGAAGAGGAGCTGTAAAAAAAGAAAAGAAAAAAAAAAGGTGGCTCATTTCCTCTGAGTGCTGAGAGGAAGCTCGACATCACTCGTGAGGAGCAGGAAGGAGCCGCTGATTGCACAGGAAGAGGAAGAGAAGTCTTTAATTTGGAGACCTCAGAGGTGCTCAAGCCTTCAGCCTCATGGGGAGATAATCAGCACTTGGGCTATAGATAGGAAGAGGAGGAAGAGGAGGAGGAAGAAGAGGGAGGTCTGCTGGTTACTGTCACCTGCATGATGATTATCTGCTGCTGTCTTCTTAATCGGATTCACATTAATATGTTTTATTTTTAAATTTTTTAATCTTGTTCACCTGCATCATCCAGATCAAACACTTTCACCCAGGAGTCATCGGTGAGTTATTTTCAACTTAACTTACAGTCGTGGTTTTGGGTTGAAGTGTGTTATTTCCTGTTTTATTTTGAAGGTTCTTTCTTTGTGTGTCTTTTCTTGTTTTACGACTCCTGCTCTTTTCCCGCCACTTTTGATTGATTGATTGCCCCGCCCTGATTGGTTGCACCTGTGTCTGTCTGCTGTGTTGTTGCTCCACTCATTCCGGCCTGGTCATTTGTCATTTACAGTTAAATAAATAATTATCACTGTTGCACCTACTCAGGTGGTCCTCTTTTTCCTTTCCACAAGTTTATACACACACAAACCACTTTCGGTTTGTGTGTTAGCTAACGGTTGCTAATTAGGGTTAGATATTTGGTTTGTGTAACAGCAACAGGAAATTAAAACAGGCTTCTCACTAAATGTGATCGAATACATTTTTAGAGTGGTAGAAATTAGAAATAGTTATTTTTTCACAGCACAATGATGATAAATAATTTTCCCATCATGTTGGTGGTTATTCTGGTTTTTATGTCCGCAGCAGATGTCTGAGTACAATAAAACGTTTAACAGATATTTTAACAATTTAAAGTCGCTGACGGTAAAATGGCAGCATCTGTTATTGATAAGAAGTAGATGAACAGAAGGCTGCTTCTTCTTTGTGTTTTTATTGGGTTTCTTCTTCACCTGCACACATCTTCGCTGCTGATTTATTACTGCGTGCCAATGTAGAGTAATGTAATCTTTCTTTATGTGTCTGTTGGCCCCCTAATATTCAAAACTTCGGCTGCTGCCATCTCTTTCAGTCCACCTGATTCATCAAAAGTCAAAATGATTTAGACTTTAGCACTTTTCAATTAAATTAGTCTGTCACAAAGTGTTTTATAGAGCAATAAGAGGACAAAACCCAAACCATTAACGATAAAGAGGAATGTGTGACTGCGTCACACTCCTCACTCCTCACTTAATTCTAATGATTCTGTCTCCTGCCTGTCACTCGTCGCAGACACAGCACTCCATCTCCCACAATTCTTCTGTACGTGCCGAGTTTAAAGGTAGAATTCAGATTTTTCTCAGAGTTTGAATGCTAAAAATATAAAGTCTGAATTCTGAGATTAAAGTCAGAACTTTCATTTTTCACAGAGAATTGTGCACGAATGAGCGTAAACAGTCTTCCTGATTGAATAAAGGCACAATTTAACAATATTAAATCAAAGCTTGAGGACTTTAATTGACACTAGTTGGTAATTTATACGTACCTAATCCTGATCCCAGTCTGTAGTGTCCATTACAATAAAAGTTATTTTCCTTTTTCCAGAGAAAAACCAGTAATTTTGTTAGTTCATTAGATTCCCTGACATGGAACCACATTACCCCCAAAAAGCAGCAGTTTGGTCTGAAAATAGATCAAAACTTTCATATTTCTGATCCTGTGATTGTCAAAAACAATGGAGCTCTATGATTTATTAACTTTATTTATACAGCGCCTTTTAAAAATAACAAAGTGCTTTGACTGACAAAGAAAGAGCCGGAAACTCAGGAAGACAAGTCAAAACAATGAGAGCAAAGATGCAAAATGCAAGACAGAAAGTATTAATACAAAGCAATAAAAGGAAAGACTAAAGGCAAGAAAAGAGATAAAAAGGAGCAATAAAAACAATAAAGTTATTTAAAAATAAAGAATGAATAAAATGAAATAAAAAGCTAGAACGAAATCACATTAAAGAAAGTCTGTAAAAATGGGTTTTTAGAGGAGATTGAATCTGCAGCTTCATCTCTTCAGGCAGGTTGTTCCAAAGCCGAGGGGTCCAAAAGCTCGGACACCTTTAGATTCAAGCCTCGACTTTCAGAAGGACCCCCCGCCTGAGGATCCGAGGCTGCGAGACGTAACCTGGACCCGGATGAAGCTTTAAAAGTGATTAATAAATCCTAAAATCAATTCGAACAGGGAGCCGATGGAGGGAAGCCGGGATTGGTGCAAAGTGATAAAACCAGTAAGAATCTCCTCGTGATTTACTGGCAATAAACAACATGCAGTAGATTGTCAGCAGAATTCTACTTCAAAGAGTAAAAAGGGTAAAAACTTTTCTGTCTCCACACCGTGTGCAGTTCATGGGGTCGTAATACAGTGAGAGTACAGCACAGTACAACAGACCTCAGGTCAGTGAAACAATGCTTTTCCTCCATAACAAGATTAAGTGTGCAGTTGCTCTTTAAAGTATGACAAAGGACACACACACTCTCTCACATACTGCATGTGCAGGTTACAACAATACAGCATTGTAACAAATACAGCGGCGGGGGCGGCGGCGTAGCCCCAGGACCGACTCCTTCCAGCCGATGGACCTCGCTGCTTGTGACAAATTGCACGTGGAAGGAAATCTGCAGGGCCCATTGAACTTTAGTATTGCTTTTATTCCTCTGTCATGTTCCCGCAGAGATGAAATGGGATCTGTTTCTTTTTTCTTTTTTTTACTTCTTCCCTTGTTCACGGCTCCGTGACCGCCGGTGCGCTGGATAAACGACCAACGCTGCCTGACAGTCAGACATCCTTCTCTCCTTTTCTTCTTCTTCTCCTCCTTTTCTAACTCGCCTCCAGACCTTCAGGTGCTTGAAATGAAGCGAGGAGGAAATGATGTACATTCAGCCCCGCGGCGGTGCTGCGGCTGAGCAACACTCCTGCATTCTTTTATACTCTGAATGTTGCCGACACGGATCTTTTTTAGGCGTTTTTTTTTCTTCTTCTTCTTCTTCTACAACAGAATAGAAAAATAATTCAGGGAAGTCACTTTCAAGAACGTTTTACATGCTGTCAGCGAATGCAGCAGCGCTGTCCTACCAGGAACAAGAATCTCCAGAGCCTTTTAAAATTGAGTTTTCTGTAAGGGATGAGAATGTTGAGACGTGAGAAGTTGTCTCTGGAACACTTTAGTGGAGAGCTATATGTCAACACAAACTTCCATGAAATCCTCGGACGATATTCATGATCCCGATGGGATGAATTGTAATGATTTTTGATCAGTTTTGTCCAGTCCTTGCTGGATTTCTGTGAAATTTGCCCTGGATATAGATGGTCCCCAGAGGAGCGTTACCCACTGGCCATTATTTTCACTTACACACTAATATCTCATCATCAAAATGGCAGATTTTCTTCCACTTTTCTGAACCCAATCCAAGAGGGTTAACCATTTTGATTTGTCTGAACCCCTGAGGATAAACCAAATTGAGTTTAACTTTAGGTCCATTTGTGAGCTTCTTCTGGTCCTTTTCAATCGATCACTCAGAAAACTATTTACAGAACAAGTTTTTGATGAATTTGAATGAATAAACTTCAGTCAAAGACACAACCTCAACCTTAAATTATTGACTGAAATATATGTTTTAATGTGTTTCAATGTGTAAAAATTAAAAAGAAAAGGTACTTTTGAATATGTTCTATATCATAATAAATAGATGTAGGTTTAATGCTCTCTCTCTCTCTCTCTCTTTTTTTTTTTTAAAATTATTGATTTATTGTGGAATTTGGCAAGAGGACCGGACTGGACCGGACCGGACAGGGGGATAGAGAGAGTGAGAGAGAAAGAAAGTAAGAGAACAGAGAGGGGTTGGGGGG
>JBBPCS010003756.1:0-11969 GCA_037974645.1 Hollardia meadi
CACACACACACACACACACACACACACACACACACACTGTCACTTCAGGTGACTGTATTTTATATTACAGAATTTACAATTACACAATTACTTTCAAAGTAAGCATTATTACAGTCAGTTTGATAATAGACTGGTTTGAAATGTAAAGTAATGTAACGACATGTAGTCTGAAATTTATTTCTGCAAACCTAAATAAGATATTCAACAGAATAGGTGCACAGCTTTAAGCAGCGGGAAGTCTGGCTGTCTCAGATTTATTCTGAAGAAAGAAGGTAAAAGACTGTCTGCTGCTCAATGGCACTGTCCTGAAATATTCAGCATGAAAATCCTTATTATGGATTTACTCTACATCATTCCAGCGTTGTTTAATACAAAATATAAATGACTGCATTATTGATGGCCTGGAAAAGATGATTCAGTATTCACTTCAGTATTCAGTGTACACTTCATTCACTTAACATCACAAGTCACAGGACTCTGAGGTGTGCGCACGTTTGCTATAAAAAGTTGATGAGGTCTCATTGTAATTGGTGTAAATATTTCATGGATAGGAAAGATGCAGAAAAACAAGAGCTGACAGCCAGGAAAGCGACCTGTTTTCTGCTCGGGGAAGCACGCACACGCGCGCACACACACACACAAACTTTCTCTTAGTCTCCCTCAAATATCGTACAGTAATGATGTTCCCTCGCGCACATACAGAGAGTGCACACATACATGTTTACCCTGAGGATGTGCTCTAAATTGCAGTCGATTAAGTTAGTTTTTGGGACAGTGTTGTGTTATGTTGGTAATGAGAGTTCAGTCCTGCTGCCATAGGGAGGGTTCCACACGTGTGGATTTAGAATACTGGATTTTTTTTCCTTTTTCTTAACTCATGTCAAGCACGATTCTCATTTAGTGTCTGTTTATGATCAAATCATTTCTTATTTGTGAACCAGACTGTTTGTGGCTCTCTTATAGGGCTCCCTGGAAGATGTGAAGAACACGTTTAACCTTGTAGTTCTAAATTACTCCTTTCTTGCACAAAGGTTTGAAACTTGAGAATGCATAAAAGACAGCAAAGTACGTCAACAAGTAACTTTGGTCCCCATGGTCAGACAATTACCAAAAAAAAAAGGCTAGATGTCCAATGATTTCTTCCTTGTGTGTTTGAAATGCCAATCAATGGGCTGTTTACTTTCTTTTGTTGATTTGTTTGGGCTCGTGTTTTCAGCGAGTAGACATTTTTTGTAAAGTGCATCTAAGACATGAAACAGAATCGGGTGTATGTGTGCGTGTTGGTGTATCTGTCCATCAAGTCATCTGGCTACTCTTTAAGGAAGATAATCAGCAGTGCATGAACTACAATGCCACATCATTACTGGGCTTCCCAAAGTTGCAAATACCTGCCTGGCAACTAATGGTCAATTTCAGCATGCACTGGCAAGGGCAGCAGGGACATCTCAGTCTTCACTTACATACAGTATGTGCTCATTACATTTTTAAATGCAAAGCATGGGACACTATATTAGGGATGCTCCTAGTGACTAATTTCCCTCTCATTTGAACATTAGTTTAAACTAAGACTAGCCGACTAAAGTGTAAGAAAACACTCAGAAAACAGTCAGAATTGAGCACAATTTAATTTATAAGATTAAACATCGTCCAAAAAATATTGAATAATGTTTTATTATCAGAGTCATATGAAACCATTAATCAAACTCTTCAATATTACTTGCAAAAGTTAACCAGCGTTGTGAAGATCCGTAACAGATGCTCGATTTTTCTAAAGCAACATTTGACCAGAGGGCATGACATTTCAGTGCCGATTATGTCAATATGTAATGTAAATGTGTGCTGCAGCAGCTAAGCTTAAGCTTAAGCCACTGAGGGGCTGCATAGACAGGATAATAACTGACGTGCTCGCTGTAGCACGGCAGCAGTGTCGAGTGAAATAACAGACTTGTGTTTCATGGAATATTTAGTACTCACCGCTCACGTTCATTAACATGCTACGTAAAAGAATCGATAACCGTTGTCCATAAATCCTCACAGCCCAACATTTCACCAATACAACAATGCAGTGTAGTGGTAAAAAAAAGACTATTTGTGCCCCTTGTCCAGTAACACCTGTCTCCTGAGTGAAAGCTCCTACCGATATCGTAAATGACACAAATTTGGTGTCCTATATACACTTAGCTCTAAAAATGGCTCCTACATGTACATTAACAGAATAATACGTGTAACTGACGAGTATTTCTGGTGCTGACTAATGAGGGTAGCAACGTTGACTAATTGCGCACATCCCTACGTACATACATCATAGTCTCATGAGAAATTGATGGCATGGCAAACAGATAGAATGTACATTGTGCAATTATTGTAAATATAGTTTTTTCTAGGGCAATAACACAAAAACAGAATGCTAAACTGCTGCAAACATATTTTTGTGCAACACTATTCAGTCATGGAAACATGTTAACGTGCTTTAGAGAATATTAAACACTTAAGGTTTCCACTATCCCTATTTAGACTTCCAGTGCCCTGTAAAAAAAATGGCTGCCCATGGAGTGACAGGGTGGCAACTGTTGCACTGGACGTCTGTTTACTGGTTAATATCTAACTTAAAGTGCCCAAGTTACCGAGTTACCCTCGGCTCACCCTTGAGTTGGGCTTATCTCAGAATCTGATTTCTCACATCTAATCTTGAGGAATAGTCTAAACATTCAGGTCCTGTTTAACCACGTAGGAATTCATCACTAACGCCCCACCAGTCTCACTCAGGTGTATCTCACCAACAGTTTGTACTGAATTATGTTGCAAGGTTTTCAGGTAGATCCGAAAAAGGTGACAATATTTACCCTCTACCTTTACCTACCTTTTTTTTGGGGGGGTGGGGTTTAATCTTGTAAGATGTTCCAAATATTTTGTCCACCATATTTAGATATATGAGAAGCAGAAACATTAGAAACACCTTAAAACATGAGAAAATGTAATCTATATCTCATAAGGGTTAACAGATGTGTTGGGGTGGCATTGTGTTGTCACGGCCATGTGTGCGTACAACAGCCAAGCATATAGATTCCTGGCAGATCCATTATATGTGACTCAGAAAATTCTACTTTTCACTTTTCCCTTTATTGGGGTTGGATCTCTGGAGGTCCTTCTCCAGTCAACCACATCGATCTGTAGTTAATTGCAGCTTTTGAATTAATTTCAGAAACTTGCTGTCTGTTTTTAGATCCAGTTCTCTCTATTTCAGGTTGTGCTGGTTTTCTTAACTATGTTTCCCCACACCACATTTCTTTGCTTTCTTTCGGATATATTTTTGCTAAACATGAGGAAATAAGAATTTCCTCACCAGACTCCAAATGAGCAGCAGCGTCTTCTGCCTATCAGCACCTTCGCAATTTTAACCAACCCTCACAATTAGAGTGATTGGACTGGGGCCCGGTTTACAGTTTTACCTAGAATTGCTGTTGAAAATTGCTAGGTATCGCACACCTCAGTTTTGTTCTCAAATTAAGATTTGCACTTCCTCGGAGTGAAGAGGGAGAGCCGACGAGGTACGAAAGCAGAGAGCAACAGGAAGCACAGATGAGGAGGAGGGAGGAGAGGGACGGCAGCAAAAACAAACAATGAAACGATGCCACCTGCCACTAGGCCTTCGAAACATACATGCAACCACACACTTCCTACAACCACCCACCAAACATGTACACACACACGTGCACGCATTCCCCCCGAAGCACGTGCACACACACAGCAACAAACACATACACACCACCTGTCTGGGTGCTTTGGGAACTATTTAGGCAAGTTGAGCAACGATCTGTCTCATTCATCTCCAGCGTAAACAAGAGCAGTTGCGACGGTCTGTTGGCATAGAGCTCTGGAGACTTTGTGTGTGTGTGTGATTACTTGTTTTGTGTGCATGTGTGTCTATGTGCGTCTGTGTGTGTGTGTGTGTGTGTGCAGGAATCATGCCATGTGGGGTGGAGAGAGGATAGGAAAGGGAGGGGATGGGGAGAAATAGCAAAGGATGAGTACTAGAGAATGAGTCAAGGCCTGACAGGTGGCCAATGAGACAAAAACAAAACCTTGTACACAATCTATTCAAGGCAGGACTGTCTTTTCTGCACCTCACCTACTGTACAAAAGGCACGAAGGCGGAATGAGTGACATTTTGACGACGTGTGTGCGACCAACAAACGGGAGAATTAAAGGGAGCTAGCAGCAGTTAGCAGCTAACTTAAAGAAGAGGAAAAGCAACTGAAAGTACAAACTGGGGAGACATCGCGAGGCCTGGGAGCTCCTCACACTCAGAGGACCAGATAAACTGCCATACAACAGGAATGGTAAATGTAATGGTTATTGCCATGTTATGCCATTTGTAACGTGCCGGTGGGTGATGTGGTCACCAGCGCACCTTCCCTTGTTTTGATTCGCATTGGGTGGCATTACACTTACGTCTCTCAGCATCAAGAGCAGGCGCCTTCCTTGCAAACAGTGACAAAGCTACAGTCCTCCGGTGTGTAGCGTCCGTGAACAGCGGTAGAGTGCGGAAAAGTCGTTGCGGCTTAGACCCTCGTTCATCGCCACTCGTTTCATACAAGCCGAGGAATAATCAGCACAAGGATCCTTCAACTCTTGACCTGATTGGGTCTCAGAGAGCTGCTGCCGCCAGGTCTGACAAACGACTGACTGACTGACTGTGTGTGTGTGTGTATTCTTTTTTTTACTATTACTATTTAGTTCAGATTTTTCTTGAAAGAAGACTGCAGGTAATTTTATTTAATCAACTGAGTATATTAAAGACTGAATCTTTTGGGTTTCTGGACTGAAAACTGGACTTCATGAATAATTTCTAAATTGTTTGTGCTACTTGAAAAGCAGTGGCTCTGTTCTGGTGTTTATATACTCATATACTTATCTTGGCATTATTGAAAGTGAAGACTTGATGTCTTTGCGTTGCTACAAATGTGTGTGAATTTTTAAGGTTGTATGAGCAAGGTTGTTTTCTATCTAAAATGCCACACTCAGGCAGTGGTATGCCGCCGCTGTTTAGTTCATTGTAAAAAACAAACAAACAAAGGTAGCGTAGAGAATGGTCTCCATTGCAGAAGTATTTCATGATCTCTGTGTAAAAAGGGCTCAAGGGACACTCAAACCCACACTCCAGCATCTAAACACTCATACACATTCACCTGAAAAAGTATGAAATATCCGGTTCTCTCATATGGATGTGATATGGATTTGCAGACACTTTTCACAGAGGCTTTCTAAACACAGACACACAAATCAATCCCCCACATTCATACAGAAATCAATCGTCCGAGTCAGTTTCCTCGCCTTCTCTTCCTCTCTCCGACGCTCTCCTACAAACACAAAGGCTGACAAACACACACACTCACGCACACACCTGCCTTAAGTTCCAACAGGGATGGCACGGGAATCCATGGAGCTGCAGCCAAGCGTGAACAGCCAATATGGTGCAAGGTCTTTTAAACAGAACTTGCCTGCCCCTATCAGCTAATGAAAGGCTTTGTCATATTTTTTTTTTTTTTTTTTACAGATCTTCTAAGATATGTCATTGATGTGAGCATTCGCAGTGCCAATACGTGATTTCCTTAACAATAGGCATCCTGGATGAGAGTTACAGTGAGGACAATAAATAAGCTAATTTAAACTGCATGAATGGAATGCAACCTCCCATCAAATTCAGATTTTAAGTTTAAAAACAAATAAATAATACATTTTCTTTTATCGACCTATATCAAGTCCATACATACTACAGCACACATCCTCACTCACTCACTCACACACACACACACACACACACACACACACACACGCGAGAGAAGAAAGAGAGCAGTGATAAGAAGGGTAAATAAACAAGGAGATTACAAGGCAGACAGAAACAGGAGAGAGAGGCCACGGAAACAAATGAAGATAAATATAGCCGATAAATGAATGAACTTGCAGAAATATTATTTGTATTGATCAGCCTGCCTCAGGTTGCTAAAGGCGACAATTACCTCTAATTCATTCCTGCACAGCCCCACTTTCACCTCCCTGTATCCCTCCTGTTAGCTCCCTGCATTCATTCTTATCTACTACCTCCTTTGCCTCCAAATAACCCCATAGCGATTTATAACCCGTGTCTTCCCTTTTACCCTTGCTCCCATCCAAAGCCCCCATTAGTGTGATTTTAGCATCAGTTACCTGATGTTGAGGGTGAAGTTGGGAGGTTGAGGGAGGAAAGGATTGAGCAGTGTTGGCAAAGTTTAGGAGATTTATACTGAAGTTTCTATCTGCAGAGATTTGTCTTGAAGTAGGCTGACCTTTCAGGATAATTTGGCCCCTTTTCAAAATAAAAGTCGGCCTGTAGGGGACAAGTTGAGTGGGAAAACTATGTACATGGTGGCGCTGAAAGAATCTTTTCATTTCTGTATTTGTTTGCGTGTTTCCAGGGGACACAAAAAAATGATACACATGTCTGGGAAATGCTTGTTGTCCCACCGACAAAAAGTTACAACTTAGCTTATTTTCCAACACCACTTACAGCGAGTCGACGTCACGAGTCTCAAACCATGGTGACAACAGAGACGGATCATGAACCGAGACGGTTCACTGACGGGTTACTTCCTGTATCTGTGTCAGGTGGGTTTCGCCACACGGGCCAGCGACGGGTCCTGAGTCTGACTATTCTTATGGGAGAAGTGGATGTGAGCACAGATTATGATTGATTCTTTGGCCCATAGTCACCAAAGTAAACACTGTACCCATTTTTCACAGGCCACGTTTCTCCCAAACATTCTGACACTAGTATGACATTTTTCAGTCAGACAAATCAGGAGGAGATTGACTTTGGTCGAGACCTGTCTCTGCCTCAGCAACTCACTCGCGTGAGATCTGGAGATGTGTAACGAGCATATTAAGCTATCAGATAAAAACGAACAGCAAAATAAAGCAAAAACATGAAATTTATGACTGTATTGTTTTGACATGGACAAGCAATAGTCCTCAGTATTGTGTCAGTGTCAGACTGTTTCTGTTGTGGTCCGCTCCTCGCAGCTTTTCTTTATTTGGTTATGTTTTTCTATTTGTATTATTTTCTCTACGTTGGTGAAGATGTTCTTGTTTTGCCTATTACTAGTGTTTTGTTAAGCTGCACTGTGTTGAACTCTCCGGGCCACTCTAGATGTGACAAATGAGATTTGTGTCGGATGTGTGTGTGGTTGTTTGTGCTCGAAGAACGATTGCAGATTGTTTGTGTGCATGCTTGTGCGTGTTAATGAAACTATTGAGGTGATAGATGGTGTGGCCGCCAGGTCAGTACAGCATCCACATCCCCCATAACACATCACAACTCTGAGAAAACTACAAGGTCAATAACCATTCACTCTGTGTGTGTGTGTGTGTGTGTGTGTGTGTGTGTGTGTGTGTGTGTGTGTGTTTCTCTCTCACACTATGAGTATGTGTGTGTCTTTGTTCACCCTATTAACCCCAATCTATGTTTATTACAAAGTGAGTGAAAGCTCTGTCGGATGTACTCAACTAAAGGAATCTGACAAAGTGCAGGCCGACAGGGAGAGCCAGTGATGGAAGTATTCAGGTCCAACAGTACCACGCCATCATTATAGGCTAGTCAATTACAAGTAAAAGTCCTGCATACAAAATTTAAGTAAAGGTAAACATGTATAATCAGTAAAATGAACTTTACACAAGTAAAACTATTCATTATGCGGGCTGACCCCTTTCATAGCGTTTTATACACCGATCAGCCACAACATTAAAACCACTGACAGATGAAGTGAATGACACCGATCATGGCTACAGTACAATGTTCTAGTGGAAAACCCTGGGTCCTGGTATTCACGTGGATGTTCTTTGACCCATAAAACCCACCCAAACATTGTTTCAGACAAAGTAAACCCCCTCATGCCAACAGCACTCCATGGATCGTAATTTTTCAGGTACGTCCCATGTAGCTCACTCAGATTTGGATCTGAGGCATCTGCATACGCTTTGGAAAGTACGTCATGCTACATCATCTCTTCAAGTCGTCTGGTTCTGATGGAAACGGCTTTATAAGGGTACCTTGTGTGTCTGGATGGAACACAAAGGGCCGTGACAAAAAGTCGATATCTGACGAGATGAGATCTGATGAGAACGTGCTGGCGTACAACAAAGAACAGAAGACCACAGCCCAAAGATAATAAAACATAACTATAATCTGGAGCCAGACCACGGAGAACCTTTGAAGTAATCAATGAGATCTGAAATCAATCCTAAAACAAACAGGGAGCCAATGTAAAGACACAAAAACAGGTGTGATGTGTGATACATCTTAGTTCTACTTAAAAGTCTAACTGCTTAGTTCTGTACAGCCTGTAGTTGTTTCAAAGTTTTTTTCATTAAGACAAGAGAAGAGGTTGTTGCAATAATCAAGGCGGGAAGAGATAAAAGGATGTTTGTTGTTGGTCATCAACTAGCAGTGTGTGTGTGTGTGTGTGTGTGTGTTCAACTGTGGCTTATACGTCGAGACAAAAATAAAAACACAACATTAAGGGACGTAACCCCCTTTAGCAGCCCTGAGGCATAGATACACACACATACAAATGCACACACGCAAAACCAAACGTGCACAGACAGGAAAATGATTTCCGCTGTAAATACTGGTTAAGAGGTTTGGGACAACGGAGAAGATTGTGCTGTAACAACGATGGCTGTACTTTGGTGATTTCCCTGCGGATCCATGTCTACTTTGAGCTCAAATGCTGAAGCCTGCGCCGCCGTTCTGTACACGCGCATAATGCGCTGTGCACAGGGCACCAAGTGCCGGAGGGGGCACCAACAGCCTAATGATCATCATCAATCTCAATGTTTACGATAAAGTTTTTAAATATAAGATGATGCACAACTGAAATAGGCACCATTAGAACATTATAGGAATCAGGCAAAAGGCTTACATAATAAACATAAGTGCCTAAAATGAATTATGGTTGTGGTTTGCACTTTTTCCGAAACGTGACGGATAACGTGATGCTGCCGCGACAATTTCGGACATGGCCCTAAAAAGGCAGCAGGAGTCAGGGGCAGAGAAAAGGGAAAAGAAGAAACTGTTCAGTAATTTTAAATGTTTCCATGCGCACTGCAGTAATGTCACTGCAGCAAATATCTTGGGACACTAAAGCAGCAAAACTAGGTTATAAACTTGGCAGGACAGAGGAAACTCTCCAGAGGAAACAGAATTCAACTTTGAGCTTTACTCCAAACAAGTTTACTGAACCTGGACTGTGTGTGTGATCTTTTGGATGTGTAGAAGAACAAAGTACAGTAATTAACATCAGATCCCGACTGGTCCTGTCGGCATTGTCGGGAGATTTAAATCACGTATTGTAAACACGTATTGTCTCTGCTTCTGTGGGATCGCTGCAGGGAATGTAATTAATTAAATAGCAATAAGCTCTGAGCTGATGCACCTGGCTTATAAACGGAATGGGAGATGACACTCTGGTTGGTTTAATTTATGTTACACCCCATCCTCACCTATGAATAATTAACGGACTAAATACAACTCCTTTGCGCATTGTGCCCTACTTTGTGCCCAGGTTACGCGCCATTTAACTAGCAAAATGGAGATGGACACGCCCTAAATGCACTTGCGCCATGTACCATGCGCTTTATATCGTTTAAATAGGACCCTTTGTGCAATTCTTGACAGTTGCTTGGCCTGTTAGACAGCTTGCACAAAAGTCATGCAAAAAAAACTTAAAAACAATATCCTGTACATACAAGTGTTTTACTGTGTGTTAGACATGTCTGTGTTGTCTATATCACATGAAGAGCTTCTGTCACAACATGCAACGACATACAGAAACTTAAATATGGTCTCACATATTGTAGCCAACAAAACACACACGCACAACGTACACCTAAACCTACACACAAAGAAATAGTTGTTGGATTTCATTTTAAAAAGCAAGACAACAAGGTTGTTTCAGTCACTTTTCCTCTGAGGATATTGTTAACAAGGGGACAGATCAAAACTTAACAAGGAGGTGTTAGCTGCCTTCAACCCTGCTGCAATCTTCTCCTTCATGTTTCACACTAACATACACACAGCCCTCATCAGTCACTGTGGCCACGATGTCTCTAACTAAAGCAGAGACCTGGGGCCAGGCCTGCTGCTGTAACATGTGAACCTTTCATCTTCAAATACATTTCAGTGACCAAGAGCAATCGGCAAGTTTGCCCACTGGACACGTGCCTCCTCACCTCAATGGGAGCTTCTGCTGGTGCTCGAGGCCTTAGTGTTGGTGTCAATTAACCCCTGTTGATTGCTATTTCGGGATGACCGCAATGTGACTCTCAAACCGAACCCCTCCTTTGTTCCAAAGAACTTAAGGAGCTCATTCAGGTCAAGAGTTATTCAGTTGGATGCTTTTTGTGCTCCTCCCCAAGCTGGGGACAGGGAGGCAAAACGGCATCCGTTTGGCCCAGTTTGCACGTTAGCATGCGTTAGCAGCCCCCATCGGACGCACGGAGCAGTTGTTTGTTTGCTTCGGGTATGGCGTGGCTGGAAAAGCCCTGTCTAAGAAGCACCTTCCCAGTTGGTTATGTGAGTGTATCTCTCGGGCCTATAGGTGGGACAGGACCCTCCATCTGTGGTTCGTGCACACTCAACACGCAGTGTTACAGTGTCAACATCCCTGTTCAGTGGGATGTGTGTGGAGGACATATGCACTCGCGCCATATCCGTTCATACAGTTCTACCTCTCGGACATGTTGGGAACCTTCTCAGGGTCTGTGCCTGTGGGGGTGACACATGGGGTGTACAGGTGTCAGTCGAAACTGCACCTGGAACCCTCTTTTCTCTGGGCATTGTGTGTGACAACATGTCCCCATGTTCCCTGGATGACTCGGGGCATAGGGTCTACGGGCTGGCGAATGTGTGTTGATACTTGGGGTTATAGCTGTGGCGGCCTAGGTCGGATGTTCGGACCCATGCCTCGATGTTCCCCCACTTCCTCTTGGAAATGACTTAGATAGGAAGTAGGCATGATACAGCGGTTAGACCTAGCCGGTCAGGTTTGGTGTGGTGGGCTGAAGTAGGGCTAAGTAAGGTTAAGTTATTGTAACCCTTGGTCTATAAGCACAGCCCTCTACCATCGGACCCTGCCACTCCTGCGCCTCCCTGAAGGGGTGGCAGGATGAGATGGCAGCAGACATACAGCCTTTTATACACTGACCACGTCTTCGTGTAGGCTTGTCCTGATCGGCCGGCTATGTTTTTGCAAATTTCAGTGGGCGAATACATGATAGTGATTGGAGAAGAGTAATACCCATAGAGTCCAGTAGAGGGCTCCACCTGTGCTTATATAAGAAGGGTTACAATAACATAACCCATTAAGTTTTAAGAACTACAATTCCACAGAACACACAATTTTCAAAGTGACCATCATGGATTCAGCAACACTCACAAATATCCATTCACAGCAGCAGACCACACAACAGTGACTCAAATTCCTAAATACACACACGCAGGCATGCACATACACAATCCTGCACAATGCCCCCCTGATACACAGGATACACTGAAACACACAAAGTCTGCTTTTAACAAACTACACAGCAGAGGCTTTGTTCTGAGCAACTGCTTTCATCTTTATTGTGTTTTGGTTGCTGGTGGCTGCCGACGTTTGGGCCTTCAGATTGCCTCAGACTGTGCTGTTGTCACACTACAGAGGTCAGTCCAATAACTTACCTCCCCGGGGCTGAAATACACAAACCACGTCAGGCCAATTAGACACACTGACACGCAACCATGGACACACTCGTGGACACACATTGACTCTCACAGAGTCGCACACCCATGCACTCACCCAGAAATAAACCCCCTTCAAACGACACACACACACACACACACACACACACACACACACACACACACACACACACACACACACACACACACACAC
>JBBPCS010003758.1:0-11962 GCA_037974645.1 Hollardia meadi
TGTGTGTGTGTGTGTGTGTGTGTGTGTGTGTGTGTGTGTGTGTGTGTGTGTGTGTGTGTGTGTGTGTGTGTCTTTTGTTTTGCATTTGACAAAGTCACATTAAAATTGCGAGTGGAAGTTGATCGGTTTCATTTTTCAGGAATCATATAGTTGTTTTTGTGACTTTAAAGTAACATTTTTACAAGATCAGGCACTTAAATCATCATATTACAGACAATATATAAGCAAATAAAACTGCTTTATGACTTTGGTGTCATTAAAAGGTAATGAATAGCATTACTGGATTGAATTTTAAATTTGTTTTCTTACCAGCAGCAATAAATAGTATACTTTGTTTTAAATGATGATTTCAAGATATTGACCTGTCTGTGTAAAACTGATATTTACTCAGCTATATAAATAATTTTAAGATTATGGTCAAAGTCCATACAGATATTTTGAGGCCTTTCAACACAGAAAACCTTTGGGGGGGAAAAGTGCTGTGCTTTTAAACAAATAGTCAGTGAGACTTTCTCTTTCCTGTTTTAATAACTCTTTAGTTCATTCAGTATGTGACATTGCACAGAAAGTGTCATTCTTTATTTCAACATGCTTTCAATTAAATATATATATATTTTTAGCACATTGTTTCATGACCACTGTGTTAGAAACCCTCCATCTTGTAGTCACGCTGTATATTTTTTACCAGGACTATAGCAAACCTATTCTGTCTCACAGACCATCATGCCATTTGGACCCATTTACCAATGAAATGACTGGTTGCTTAACAACAGTAGTTATACATTTGTAAAGAAACTGTTTTGCATGACTTTCACACTGTGTGTTATAAAGTGACCCTGAGGACATGCACAAAAGAAGAATGAACGGAATAGAGCATCAAATGTGGAAAAACAGAAGGGAAAAGTTACATACTGTGGCAATATTTCCTGTTCAAAGCATATCTTAATAGATACCATTACATATACAGTACCATTACCAATACAGTATATGATCTATGTATTGTTGTGGCCCAAACAAATGTATGTAAAGTAATAAAAATGATGCATGTTAAAAAATTATAATATATAATCAACCAGGCTTTGGCCAGTGTCTGATTAGGTAATTGTTTAAAATTTGATTAGGCAGTAACGCTGGTGGTGTTTCTCCATCCCTCACCTATAACTTGGCTAGTCAATGAACACTTTGACAGCCATGTATGCTAATGTTTGCTCTTGTCTCCTTGTCCCTGCTCCTTTCCCAACAGCAAACCCTGGAGAACAACCTGACCAACCTTGTGAAGAGGAACAGTGAACTGGAGAACCAAATGGCCAAACTGATTCAGATCTGTCAACAGGTTGAGGTATGCAAAATGTTCTTCTGTCTTTGTGTAGTGTGAACTTAATAAAAGTATGTTTGCTGCTCAATTGATTTCCGCCGGGAAGCTGTTTGTTTCCAGAGGTCAGGGTCAACTACAGGATGGCAGCCTTGGAGCTGCTATAGATTCTTATGGAGGGGAACTTCAGCTTGGTGGAAATTGGTACGAGACTAGAGCCCCAGGTTGTTTGTCATAACTTAGCTCCCCTGTCATACCACTAAAGCTATACCCTGGATTTTAGTTAAAGCCGATGTAGTCCCTTATCCAGCACTATCAATGCATTAAGCTACAGGAATAATCTCATAACAAGCCAAGGTACTACTTTTTTGGTTCCAGGCCTATGAATAACTCACAACAGAGGCACATTAACACCCAAGTCTGTCACTGTTATCGATTGTGAACAGCTTACTGCCTTTGCTATTGGTGACTGCTCTGTTGTCTTTCCTAACACTTTGTCTCTCACTCTGGAACAGAGTGGAACTACATTGAACCTTCATCCCCTTCTTTCTTTCTTTCTTTCTTTCTTTCTTTCTTTCTTTCTTTCTTTCTTTCTTTCTTTCTTTCTTTCTTTCATTTTATTTTAATTCTCTCACTCCTCCCGGATTATTGCTGTTGTGCTAGCAATAAAATCACTTATTGATTAGTCTCAAAATTGAAAATAAATTCCAGTTCCACATCGTAGGTTCATTAAAAGGTCAGCATTGGATCGCTGTCAGACAATTTATATTGAAGAATTAATGTTTGGAAGCCAAAGACAAGACGAAACTATCCACAAGTTACAGATATTTTAATGATGTGTCTTTAAAATGTATTTTATATTTAATCTCTAAATATTTATCTAGAATTATCTTGTTATTTGTCATTTGATCCAGTAACTGGTGCAAATCACTGCCTCGAGAATGAAAACACCAGACGCAATTTAGGGTCCCAGTGACCTCTTGTAGTTTGTCATTAGTAGCTCTCCAGACAACGTGACTCAAGAACAGATGAAGATGGAGCTGGAGTAGCTCTCAGCAAACATCCACTTTCAAACCGTTTAAAAAGGCAGTTATGTAATTCAGACAACTTTAAACATTGGAATGACCACTTTACCATGGGCAAAGCCAAAAGCTCTTGTACAATATCCCCTCCTTTCAAGGTGCTAGCAGCTTAATGTAATGCTGTTACTGTGTCATAAGTTCCGATTGTGTGCCTCTTTAAGATCATTGTCTCAACTGTGCCTGTAATAAAGCTCGGTTTTGGCCTCAAGCATTTCATTTACTGTTGCAACACTCAACAGTTTATTTCCCACTGCCAGCCGTACAAGAAACATATCCTCCCAAGTCAAAGCAGATAAGATTATCTGTCCACAGGCATATATCCTCAAAATGGAAACTTTATTTGACTTGTCTCACAGCTCAGCTGGTTTGATATAATGAAAACCGTGAAGTGTGCACTCTGGTGTCCTTGTGTGAACCCCTACCTGTCTTCAGTTTATACCTCAGCCTGTCTTGTCACTGCTGACCTTTACCATTTGGGCCCATGCTGTGATTTAATGAAGATAGTGTGTGAGTCCAGCCAGAGTGTATAATGCTTCGTGTTGCCCTGCACTGCAATGCTAACATACAAATGCAAAAACACACACACACACACACATACATTCTCTCTTCATGCACTCACTCTTAATAAACACCATCATTACTCTGTGAAATTTGACATTAATGGCCACAGAGGACAAATGCACCTTGGTGCCGCCATCACTCTGTTTTGCACCTCATTTCTTATTAGCCGGGCCTCACTCCATTTTCTTTGAGTCACTCTGAGGCTCATGAAAAACAACTCTTGCAGCCGCTCACCCAATCGAAATTAAATGATCAATGCATGATTCATTAAGTACAGACAAACTGTTCGTCAGCGGCGCACAAAGAGAAAAAAAAAAGTCTGTCTTGTTTTGTCTCCGTCTGCATGCCGATGTTGTGCCGCCGCCAAGTAACAACAGCAGAATCTCATCACTTATTTATCAAAAAGAAATGAGCGATAGCATGGGGGCAATACATGCTCCATTGACTCTGAAGCAACTTATTAAAAGAAATTATGTTTTCTGGCTCTGCTTGTACCCATTCAGAGCTATTCTCCTGTGTGATGTCAATGTCAAAAGGCTATTTTAATTATTGAAATGAGGGATGAGGGAGCATTATGTCTTCAGGTGAGTTCACATTAATTTGATGTAGCTCTTTATGTTGGGCAGGAGGGGATCAATGAAAATGTTCGGAAAGTCAAGGAGGAGGCAAGCAGCAAAAGAAAGGGGGGAAAGTAAGAGGACAAGAAAAGAAAGAGAAGAGAGCAGGGTTGAAAGGGGAAGCAGAAGAAGAGGGAACAAGGAAGTGAATGTGAGCGTGACAACCAATGATCTTTTGACCGAAACAGATACAAGAGCTGTGCAGAAGAAAACGCTCAGCAATAATGCAAAACAACGCAGACGGGGAATAAAAAGGAGAGAGGCTTGGTGGAGTGAGAGAAGTTTGTGCAAAGTAGGAAATCTCTGAAGGGCTTTGAGCATGACCTGGATTTCTCTCCTCCTTGTTTGCATCATATTGTATTGGTGCCAAAGATATGATCAAACACAGTGTGAATCAGCTTTCAGTGTGTCAGCGCACACAGCAGCGATGCAGCCTTGTTCTCTTGGGGTTCTCTTTGGGGAGTTATCTTCTCTTCAGTCTGAGAAAAGATGCGTTGACTTGACGATGTGTAGGATGTTTCTTTCTTGGGAGGCCTTTATAACAATATTTGGTGTAATTAAAACTGTTGCTGCGCTTAATGATATTCAGAGCAATGTTCACCTTTCTTGAAAACGTTGAGCGACTGGCGCGTGTCTTGAGCATTTGCGGTGATTGTTGTGGAGCTGAAACACATCACTGGTATCCATTCAATGGCAGGTAGCTGGCTGGATTTTTAATAGAAAGTAGAGAACAGACACTAAGGGAGGCTATTTGGCAAATAGCATTTCCCCCAAAAAACACTTTGATATTGAATAGATGCTGATAGAATGGCAACTGACACTAAATGTAGAGCCAAAGCAAAATCAAAACCCTGCTTATTCTTTGTCTCAATTACAAAATATGGTTTTGGCTGGTGCAAACATCTGCATATCTCTGTCTGTAAAACCTCACTGTCTTTCTTTCTTTCCTCTGTCACAATCAGAGAGCCTTTATTCACCCACACAATGTTGCCTCATTGCTTATATTTTGCAAAATACGTGTTACCACTTTATAAGGAAAAACCCTGCTGTGTTTTGCAAATGCGACAATACATTCCCACCAGCCAGCATTTTGTAGCAGTATAAGTTTTTCCCCTCTTGTGCAAATGGACATCTCAAAGCGCACACATTTGTTTGTTACCATTGTACAAGTTTTGAGTAGATTTTCATGTTTTTCCCAGGGATCCTCCTCTTTCTTACTTACATAATGCCTCCTTGGGCTTGTGCCCTTGAGACTTAAAACTTTTGCGTTTAACATCTCTTTTCTCTGAATTCATCTTCCAGCTTGACAGCTGATCAGATTTTCATTCTTTCCATTTGCTCTGTTCCACTTTATCTTACTCTCTCTATTTATGCTCACTCGGGCAGTGGTTCAGCTAACCCTCTTGAAATAGAGATTGTGACGAGGCTGGTTAGCTTTGGGGTTTTTTTTTTAAAATGACGACACTCAGTCGTAGGTTGCCTAACTCATACACTGTATCTCACAGTAGCGAGCACATCATCTAGTCACAGCTCATGTGGAGTAAGTATTGTTTGAGGAAGCTGTCAAAGCCGAAGGTACTGGAATTGTGTTCGGAAGGAAACTAAATCATATCACTGTTAAGGTTTTGAGCCTGTGTGTAAAAGGAGTGACAGAAAAAGGAAAGAATCACATCAGAGAGAGGCCTAGTGGATTTTAATCTTAAGACATGTGTGTCTACTGATTAAACAATGAGCTTTAAGTCATTTGCCAAGACCTGTCTGGGTTTATGTACACTGAAGTTGATCCCACTGTGTGCAGAATATGAATCAGCTGTGTGGCGATGACTTTAATGCTGCCTAATCCTTTGTGTCTGCCTATCTTTACCTTTCTACTGTAGCATCAGTGAGCTCGAACAGTCTGCTGGTGTCATTTGTCTTTCTAATAGGGCTGACCTGTATACTTCGAAGCTTAGGTCGATGCCATCATAATCGATGTCCAAATTAGTGTTCGAATGCTTCATTTCTTTTTTTCATAGAACAGTATCCACAGCACTTCTGCTGCGTACACAGGGCTGAGGCAGGGACAGCGGCTGATGTCTCCCCTCTGGTCCTCCTCTCTAATTCGGCTTGCAATTACATTAACAGCAAAGTAAATATTGACTGCAAGGTTGAAGAAATTATGCTTGTAGCTTGTAGCGATCAGCTCTGAGTTCACCTGAATCCACATGTACGCATAAATCATCCAGCCGCCACCCACCTGAACAGATTTTCTTCTTATTTATAAGACCCACACTGCATGGATTTTTTCACTCCACTCTACTGGTTCCTGTACACAAACCCCACATGAACTTCCATGATACTATATGTTCCACAGTTGCATTTTCTTTTACTATATTGCATCCATGAAGCCATTCTTTGCTGTTTTAGAGCGAGGTGCTACTTCAATGTCATACTGTAAATCTCTGGGGACTACCCTAGAGTTTGTGGGCAGGATCAGAGATAAAGCTGTCAGACTGAATGCTTACATGTGTTTGAAAAGACAGAGGATGGGGTGGGGTCCCAGTAAGACAGGTCAGTGAGAAGCAGACGGAATGGGGACGAGTCAGACAGAATAGGAAGAAGAGGAAATAAGTGAAATGGGACAGGAGGCAGAAGAGGCGAATGGGAGTGGAATGAGCACAGATTTGATTCAAAATGTGAGGGTTTTGGTGTCGACTGGAGCATAACAGCTGTTCTGAGCCTGGACCAGACCTCACAAAGTTTAAGTGGGAGTCATTTTGCATAAAGTCATTTTGGGCACCATTCACTGTTCAATTAACTGTTATTGTTGTCAACAATTTGAACCCATGGACCCATGTGCACATACTGGAGTTATGCAAGGATATGCAATATGTTTGCAACATTGATACATACAGCAATATGGTAAATGTATGCAAAAATCAAATCTAAATAAACAATGTTTTGTGGATTAAAATGTGTTTTAACATTTTTTTTCATGAGTTCGCTTAAATCATTAGTTTACAGTATAAACAGTAACATTTAACACTTTTAACAGTATTTTGTTAACAATAATAATTATAATTATAATCATAACAGCATTGTATGATCATGTCATTATTGCACAACTCCACTGAAAGTCAATAGCAGCTAATTTTGAGTTATTTCCCAGCCCCAGTGTGACAATAGATTAATAAAAATTTCCTGCCATTCCTATTTTCTACTGTCTAATGCAGGCATGGAATACTCCAAAATAAAATTATTTGATTATTACTGGTCTAATTTGAGCAAAGGAAAAATGTTGAAATGTCACAAAGTATAGGTAGACAGCAGAGGTCTGGTATTGTTGAAATTTAGAAACACAATGAAACTCTTTGAAACCATGCTGAAGTCACCACTGAATGGGTATTGTGTATATTATTTATGTGTCTGATTGGCTAAGAGTTGCCATCTGTCCGAGATGATGTTGCCGGGCAAACATTGTGTTTTTCTTACACTTTCTTACACGTTTTTCAGCCATTAAGTCTTTGAACTCTTTTCTCCTAAAATTTCGTCCCAAACTTTAGACAATTTACACCGTGTGAAAGTATTGCATATATATTCTGTATCTGCTCATTCCAATGCTTCCTTGGACCTATAAAGCATATATGAACGAATGATTCAAATCCAAGGCTTTTTTTCTTCTTTCACTATTATGTCATATTTAAGTCAAGACATCTTGTGAATCACTTTATACACCTGCCCTAGTTGGTATGTTTGATATTTTCAAAAAGAAGTTGTGTGTGTTTAAACAAGACATACAGTTTAATCCAATTAGGAATTGGCAGGGTTTGTGATGTTATTATGCTGTTGCAGCTGTTACAGTTCTTGTGACAAATATACATACACATACACACAGTTCTGTTTATTTTATCATTTATGGAGTCAGCAGATAATCACAATATAGTGAGAGATAATGTTGTAATGTTAAATGTACAATATCAGGAGAACTTAAGGCTGTCCTCCTCATTTGGAGTTCAGCTCACCTCAATGTGATTGTCAGTATTTGAATGACTGGCACCCTGCTTGGCCACACACATCAGTCTTGTCATTGCTTGCGGAAACAGTACAGAATGGGTGGGGAATGGTGACGGTCAATTAAAGCCAGTAAAAATGTAGCTGCAGCTGCATAGCTTGTTTTTATTTCATTTGAAGTAATACAGTGCTCATTTCCGCAGTATAAAAATATGGGCAAATTAATTTAACCTTGACATAATGCAGGAGCCGAACTCTATCTAATGATGGACGGGCGCATATGCTCAATGTAACCCTCCAATAGGAGAACCATGGGTGGAATTATTCTTCTTGATTCAAGTTTGCAATAGAGAGCTGTTTTTGATTGAATTATTCTGCCGTCATAATGCTCTCTGTGGGTGACATTTTCATCATAATGGTCTAGATAAGCTTATTCAATACTATTCACTTGCTAATTATGTCAGCTTTTCATCTTCTTAACAAATGTAGAGTGTAATTATGCTTATGTTGGTGCCAACATGTTGCTGTGATACCTTTATTTTATTTTTTAAAATTTTATTTGGACTCATAAGTTAATTACTGGATAACACTAAATGGGGTGTACTTAAATGTCAGCTGCATTGTGTGTAGTATAATCAAGAGCCCTTAATCATCTTAAATTACCATAAAGACTGTTTGTAGCTTATTTCCTTCTGTCCACCTCAGTGTCCACCGTCTTTCACAACCTTTTTGACGGCAGAAGCAGCTGGAAAGCCTTTGACACTGAAACTGTCAATTTTGCTGTGGTCGTTTCTTAGACGTTCCAAAAGTAGACCTTTAAGTTGGCACTATGATTTCAGTGCACCTGCAGAGGAGCCTGATGAATAGGGAGATCCGCAGCAGGTTACAGTGTGTGTGTGTAGCAGGGAGTGGATAATCATGTCAGAAGCTGGCAGGAGGTTTTAAATGAGGTGAAAGAGGAGGAAGACGGAGATAATGTTTGTTCCCATAACTCTCAGCTGCCAAGTTGTACTTGTAATTTACAGTGATCCTGGGCGGCTGCATTTACCCTGCTTGATTACTAACCTGCAGTCACGAGATGGCTCTTTGTAGAATTACTTTTTTATTGGTAAAAATAAAAAAGGATAGAGACATAATCTACTGGTAAAGTATTTAAATACCAAAAGCACAATGAATTCTGCTATGGTTCTGCAGATGATAAAACAATGTTGAGAGAAGTCACATGATTGTAATGAGAGAAAGACTCATTAGAGACAATCAAGGAGGCACTGTAACTACTGAAGAATGGCAATAGAACTGAAATCAACTCTCTTATTATGAAGTTTACAGAAAACATTCGGGTTGTCCGTTTTTCCATCTGTCTCTCTGTCTGTCTGCTCCATGCTCGTGAACATGATATCTCAGGAACGCCTTGAGGGAATTGAACTTGGACTCAAGAATGAACTGATTGGAATTTGATAGCCGAAGGTCAATGTCACTGTGACCTCGCAAAACATGTTTTTGGCCATAACCCCAAAATTCATACACTAATTGTGACAAAATTTCACATAAATAACAGGATAAAATGGTGATGTGATATTTTCTATCCAAAAGGTCAAAGATCAACTTCACTGGCATTTTAATGTTCTGCAGAAAAAGCTTTGCTGGCCATTAATCAACGCCATAACTCAGGAACAGACGAGGAGATTCTAACCATATTTTATGTTTGCGTGGATACTGAACTGGTGACACTAATCTTGGGAGCCCACCATGAAACTATGATGATTATAAGGATCTTCTGTGCTGCCGAGTTAAGATATGTGTGAAACATCCACATTTTAGAATGTATAGTTTCTTTGCTGTAGGAGTAGGAGCAGTGAAGCTTGTTTCTCACTTGAAATTATTCACTGAATGTCAATATAGTTATAACGTCCAGTTCACCAAAAAATACAAGTATTATATGAGTCTGGACAGACATGAATGTATACTGCAACTTGACTGGTTGGCTGGTTGAGACATTCAACTAAGAGATGGCAATTCTAGTTTCATTTGAAATCCTGCCTAACCTGTGGGTGTTATTATAATTGTATTTTACAACTGCGAAATCTGTTGGTAGTCTCTCAACTCTCCAATTGAGTAAACACCCTTAGTGTCTGAGTAACACCCATCCACCCACACAAGTTTGAAGTTGGCTGTTCGTCTAGTGTTGGCCTGAGATGGTGAACTGATGATCAGTTGCCTTGGCAACTTTGGGCCTAAAATAATCACAGAATGTATTAAATGGGCATGGTGTAAGCAAATTCTTTCATTGAATTAATGATTGTCTACACAGGCCCTTTAGGAGCTTTCTTAATGAAGAGTTTCATATCCCAACAGTCTTTAACCCATTTCTTGTTTATAATGGGTGAAACAATAAAAAAATGTCTTGTTGTAACTATTCTTTCACATTTTTCATGCTGCCATTTCTCAGCACATTATGGCTTTTCCTGTATCATCATATCTTAGTGTTACATACAAGAACAAGAGGTGGTTTAAATCCAGCAACAATGTACCCAGACAGACTTTTCCCTCCAGCCTTCCCTCCGACTTTCTACATTTTTTTCTTTTTCTTTTTTTTCTTTTTTTCACACCCACAGCGCCCACTAAATGGGTGACTGTAGACCTATCTGTTTATCTAATCTATGCCCTTTCATAATTAAAGAGTTGGAAATCACTTATCTCAGTTCATCAGAAGTTAATTCATATTTTGTTGGCGGCGGCTTAATAAAATGAAAACAAAAATGATGTGCTCTGTATATAAATGATCATATCTATCATCATGGCTGCCAATCCAGAAAAAGTACAAAGCTCCCTGCAAACAGAGAGGAAGAACAACTTAAGAGTGTGTGCACATGAATGTGTGTAAGCAGAGCTATTTTGGCCTGACCTCACGTGTTCACATGTGTACCTGCTTCTCTCTCCAGGTGAACACAGCCATGCATGAAGCCAAGCTGGTGGAGGAGTGTGATGAGCTAGTGGAGATCATCCGCCAGAGAAAACAGGTCATCGCTGTGAAGATCAAAGAGTCAAAGGTAAAGTATCATGCTTTTTCCGTTTCAGGTCTAGCTCAAAGAAATCTCTTTGAGATTCATAATTCAATTGAGACATTATAAATTGAGAAAATATGAAAATGGGTAGTTTCATCAGGTTAAAGCTACAGTGACAGTAAAGGTGCAAAGATATTGCCAGAATTGTAGTTTAAAACTGTGTTGACATTATGTTAGACACCTATGTGTTGTGTTGCAGAGATATCTACTGATGTTAGCATGCTAACCAGCTAGTCCTGGCCCGTACTGTCTCATAATACCACTTTGTACCTCTAGAGGTGATAATCCAATAGTCTCCATACTTGTGTTTGGAGATGAAAACGAGTGGCTGGTTTCACAAGCTCTTTTAGCATTTATACTAATAAGTAAACAAAACAAACTCACAAAATGTCAAGAAAGAAAATACTCTTACACCTATTTTCCTTACCAACAGAAAAATACAACCCTGTGAATTCCAGTTTCTCTTTTTCACCAAACTTAGACGGGCTTATTTGCCTCGTTAAATCATCCTAAAGCACACTTCATTTAAACGAGACATAAACAAAATAAAACTCACCAAAACTGTCCTGATTTGTCCTTCCACAATCACCTCTGGTTTGGGTGAAGTAAATCCTCAATTGTGAAAATAATATTCCATCTCTACATGACGTTTTCGGGCGCTGCTAAAGGCCCGACGCTATCTTGCTGTTCTGCCATTTTTTCTCTCTCTAGTCCCCTCCTGCTGTGTCTTGTCGTCTCATGTCGAAGTCATAGTCCTCATTGGAGCCATTGTAAATCACCTCTGTACTGTATCTCCTGTTATCAAAACCTGGTTCCACCAGTCTCAGAGGCTCTGTTTGGTTTCCAGCCGTGTTCAGTATGCAGAGTCCGTTTGAGCCCCGTTGCCAACGGTAGCTTATTAACGCATTCAGCAGAAACAACCAACCTGCCAAATACTCAGCTAGGTCACAGTCCACCAGCAGGAAAACAGCGGTTTTATACAAGAGAATTCATATGAAAACAGCCATGCCATGGACAGAATATTCTCCCAGGTATCTCAGTGTTGGATTGTACCAGACTGCACCTGTATTTCCCCTCATTTTTACCCAAACACAGACCCTATAGGAAAATGTAAAAGAGAAGTAAAGGAAAAAGAGAAAGAGAGCAGCAACAGCCTCTCCCACAAGTAGAGTGGAAAGAATCTGAGGTGGCAGCAAAGACTGTTGTGAACATCTTGCTACTGTTTCTAAAAGAGTCCAGGACTTACTGCACAGACATCTGTGTGTGTGTGTGTGTGTGTGTGTGTGTGTGTGTGTGTGTGTGTGTGTGTGTGTGTGTGTGTGCGTGCGTGCGTGC
>JBBPCS010003759.1:0-11962 GCA_037974645.1 Hollardia meadi
GTGTGTGTGTGTGTGTGTGTGTGTGTGTGTGTGTGTGTGTGTGTGTGTGTGTGTGTGTGTGTGTGTGTCAGGAGAGATGGGGTTGAGGTAATCGAGGGTGATTCAATCATTGCCCTTTATTAAACACATAGTTAATATTCTCTCAGAAAACCTTGGAGCGGAGGCAAAAGAATATTGGTGGATATGCGGACCCCCTCCTACTTCCCACACACACACGCACGCTGCTCAGACAGAGAATCAGCAACATAAACATAGTGCTGTAGT
This sequence comes from Hollardia meadi, assembly GCA_037974645.1. Lineage (NCBI taxonomy): Eukaryota > Metazoa > Chordata > Actinopteri > Tetraodontiformes > Triacanthodidae > Hollardia > Hollardia meadi. The sequence continues at coordinate 265 of JBBPCS010003759.1, forward strand.
TGATAGCAGAGCTATTACAATTGATGATAAAAATTTTTGTACTTTGTATCAAAACCAATACAGCATGCTCTGATAATATCTGTCTGCTGCAATCTCTGCTCAAAATGAAAGGGGAAAAACGCAAACAGAGGATGCTGTGTCTGGTCTCATTTTGAAAAGAAAAATGATAAGATCTTTCTGGTTTCTCATCGGTTGTCTTTCTCCCCATGTTTTTCCTCATAAATCGATTTTTTCCAGACTTTTATGCCTCCCCATACTAATGTGTTGTCTTGTGTTTTGTCCACAGACCTGAAGACTACAAGATGAAATGAAATCAAAGCTGCCCGACGTGACCAAAGCTGAAGAAGTTTTTTCGCTACACTGAAAGCAACAGATTTCTCGATTATATTGTGATAGCTGACAAAGTATTGTAAAAAAATACAGGATTTGTTTTGAGATGTTATCCCTTTTAAAACACGCAAAACTGATTTTCTCTGTTCAGATGAAACGTTCCAAAAACATCAGATTTTGTACAAATCCAGGCAACAGGACTGGCATCAAGGCTTGACTGGAGCCATAACCTAGATGCCAGCATCTTAAACACACTGTTCTACTACTGTATATACACAATATATCACTCTGTCAGTTTCAGTACCAATGACGGCAGACCTGAATTACACAGCAGCATGTTGGAATTTTGTCATGTGACTCAGCTCTAATCAGAGAAAATCAGATTCTGTGGGTTTTCCTCTGATTATACAAGTATCTGCCCCATTTAAAAAAAATCACATCTGTTAGAGCTGATCCTGCCTTCTCAAAGTTTGTGGTTTCACAATGAAAGCAATTAATGTGATACTACGACAACATCCATGCCATCTGTGTGGTTTCAGTAGAAAAAGTTAACTTTGGTCCTTTTGTCTTGTCGGTGTGTGAGAAATTTCCATGATAAAAAGTGTCTATTCTGTTCAGCTGTTAAATAGGATAATAAACCTGTTTTATATTGTCAAATCTGGTCAATGTTTGACCTTTGTGTCATTAAAGTTCAACAAATGACCTAAAATAGTTTGTCTCATTACAGATTTATTGGTTATAAAAGCAAACAAAATATAAAATAAATAAGTTGATATTGTACTAAGGGGCATGGTGGCAAGACACATTCCTAGTAACGACTTCAAGTTTAAACCTCAAATAAACCAGGGCCAGCTCACAGTATAACTTGTAGTAGTGCTTGTTTTCCAGACTGGAGTGCAGGAAGGGTACAGTTTACACTTGTGGTTCAGTCCTTATTGGTGTCACCCAGATGCCACTGTCTGTTTGGAACAATAACTGGAACCAGGTATCATTCCAGCACGAGGTCAGAGCTCAACCAGTGAGCAAACGGCTTCCACAGTGAGCAGGCCCGACGTTGCATAAGAACAATAAATGAAACAAACTGGGGCAGCAACACAAGACACAACACTGATTTGTCTTAATTCCCCAGAACTCTGAGTATTATAACCCAGAACAGACCTGGTCCATCAATGAAATATCGCAGGACAAAATGTAATGGCAGCCAGATTTTCTCTAAATAAAAACACTAATTTTAAAAAGCAATAAATGTAATTTTGTTCCACAGTGTTAAGATAGAGAACAGAAATTTGATGCTTCTACAGTCAACATTGGGGGGTTAACTCCAATAATAGCTGGTAAGAAGAAGCAAACTCAACACAATAGTGCACGAAGAAGTCACTTCAAAAAACATTTCAATATTCCTTTACACACTGAAATAAAGGGGTGGGGTGAGGGGGGGAGGGGGGGGGGGGCATCGTGATTCATCATTATAAAAAGCAGCCTGTACAAATGTTGCCGGCTCATCGTCCTCAATTTGAATTGTAAAATAATCAAGTTAGTTACACACAACCAAAACAAGATGCATGTGTCCAGTTACACAGTCAAATGGTTGGCTCAAGGAGACATGCAGCTTCACACGAAAAGAAGGTTTCAGTCCTGAAAACAGCTGTGACATCAGATGGTGACAAACACGTCTTACCTTTCCTTCAACACTGGACGATGAACATAGATCAGGCACTTTTCAGACTCCCCTCTTATAGGGATATCATATAAGAGTCCATAGAGCTATTTACACCTCGTGGAGGAAACCACTGGATACATGGGGGGGGGGGGGGGGGGGGGGAACGATGTGTGTGTATGTCAGTGTCTGATTTGTTTCCATTTGTGTATATCAGTGTGTGTTGTGGTGTGCAGGGCTCAAGCACTTCAGGTGAGTCCATCCTTCTTCTAATGTCCTCCCTCCTCGCTCTCCATGATGACGTCACGCGGGAACCTCCTGGCGACGCCTGGCGACCTCAGCTCCGTGTCCTCAGAGTGGGTGGGGCTAGAGCGGTAGCCATGGCGGCCGCGGGCCAGCTGGGAGGGCTGCTGGGGGTAGTACTGATGGGGGTGACGACGGTAATAGGGGTCATGCTCGTCCTCTACCTCCACCTCCTCCTCCTCCTCCTCCTCCTCTTCACCTCCTTGGTCGTTGTTGTAAGCCACTGCAGCAGGGTTGTAGTGCTGGTAGCCGCCATGAGGCAGGGGTTGGACTGGGGTGGTGGGAATATTTAGGATCAGTTTGCGGGAATGTTTCTACAACCACCTTAAATGCCACCAGCACTACTTAAAAGCAATAAGGAGGCAGTGCAGTATTAAAGGGTTATAAAACAAGCTGAATAGGAGTTGCGCAAGCAGACCGGAGACCTACAATAGTCAAATAAGCAATAAGATTGGGTTAATGAGGAAATGGGTTATTGAAATTTAAGAAAAATCTGGTTTCTACTCTGTATTGCACAGATCTGATCATTTTTCCAGAAATAAAAAGATCACATGTGGGTCCCATTAGGGGTTAAAATTTAGATTTGAGATGTACAAATAGAGGAGTTGTTATGTAATGAATGCAGCCAAATGCATGAAAGCAATTCATCACTATTTAGCTGATTCATCAGGCTTTGAAAGATGAGATTAGCTTTGAAGAGATTTGAGCTTGAAGCGGATGCTGCAGCAGCAATGCATTGTGTACAAGAGGGTTTGTTGACAGATGGCATGGGAATCAGTGGTGGGGATCATCGCAGCAGTGTTATGGGCTTTTGTTTGGTCTTGAGGGAAGGTAAACTGATCCATTTTTATCTCAGAGACTGTCAAATGATGACAAGGCCAGATTAACTGTCCAATGCTCTTAAAAGTCAAATGGTAGTAAAAAATAAATCCAGTTTCTGCTCATAATAAGGAATCACAGAGCATCGTCTATATACAGACTGAAAAGCTGGTGTGTTTCTAAACCGTACACCAGACCAAAATGAGGGTGCCTTAAATCACTTGTACTATTATGGAGCCTCCTTGTTTTATAAATTAGAGATTTTTGTCCTTTAATTTAATTTAAATTTATTTTGGTCCTGCAAAAATGTGTTGTTGCAAGAAGAGTTTGGAAAAAGAAAGTCTCTGGAGAAACAACATTTAAAAACCGCTGCTGCAGGGATTAGAGGTTAAACACCAGGAGTAATTATCCATCCCCAGAAATATGGAGGCCTTGAAGGAATAATTTATCAATTTCCCCAGTTTCTAGTCTTAAGTACAGGGTGAAGAGGGAGAGATGTAAGGAGATGAGCACAGGAGGAGGAGGAGGAAGAGAAGGAGGAGGACGGTTGGAGGATGCTCCTCAATATTCATTCCCATAATCCTGTTGAACTTCATTCACAAACAGGAAGAGACAGAGGGAGGGGAACAGGAAGAGAGAAGATGTTACATCATATCAGGAGGAAAACCCACAACACCAAAGAGTTAACCTCTAAAACGCCACTGACAGAACTTCCCCAGCTGTTGGGTTGGAGGTAAAAAAGTAGAGTTGAAATCTGCTTTTCACTTTTAAAGAAAACACACACACACCCCAAGTGTTTCTTACAATAAATTAACTACTGTAAATATTAAGACATCCATAAAAAATGTTTGGAAAGAGGGAAATTATGTCACATCTCTATTTCTCTTTCTGTACATGAGAAAGTACAAATAAAGATGTGGAACACAGAAATCAGTAGTAAAACAAGAGTATACGATAGTATATGAGAAAAAACATGCCTTGTGAGTGATACAGATCAAACAGTAATTACACACAACAACATATTACTCAACAAATACTCATTGGAAGGGGATTCAGGCTACATTGAAAGATGAATTTTAGTGAATTATATAAAAAATGATATAAGAAATAAGACCTGTGATATAAAAATGTGAAACAACTGATTTTTAATTTTGAGGTATATTACTATTTTTCCGAACTTCATAAAGGCTTATCTCAACTGTCTTAAAGGCAACTAGTGTGAACTATCCCTTTAAAAGTCACAATGACAAATTTAAGGTTGAAATCTAGCTACTCTGAAAAGAATCATCCCACTCCACATGACGTATTTTTATACTATAATTTTCCTTTTAAGTGGCCGGGGAGCCATCATTTAATCCTTGCATGGTTGAGAATAACAGACAAGACTCTTTCAAGACATGAAATTAAACAAAAAAACATTCTGGAATCATTTTATACAAAATAAATCTGGTTTGATGGATGAAGTAATGTCTCATCCGTCAGCTACTTTTAGCAGAGGATGTTTCCTTAAGACAACTCTTCAGACGCTCTTAGATGTGTAATGTTTTAGTTGAGACAATTGACCCATTAAGCCCTGTAAGGTCTTCATCAGCATGGATATTCAACGACGCCCAGTGTGTGTGTGTGTGTGTGTATGTCTGAATGTTTGTGTAACAGTTTAATTTATTAGATCTCAATACAAACAAATAGCTACGGTTAGTGACACAATTAATGTCTTAATCCATCTGTGTGAATTCATAAACTTCACAGTGGAACAACCATAAAAGCCAGATTACTCTCCAATTTTCTGAGAGCTTTATGATAACAATAACCATCTCTGAGCTGGTTGTCACTGTGAAAAAATATTTCAGTGTTTTATACATATACAAGATGGTTTATAAGGTGGAATGGGTTTCATTTATGTCAATAAATAAACAAATATTAAAAATGAAACAAATGTTAGATAGTTGATTGTTGAGTCCTTTTCCCAGAGGACTCAACAATCAACTATCTTTCTCCAGAATCGCTCACGCCACCTTTCATTCTGTAGCAGTAATTCTGATGTTGTTCTGAACAAGTCTTTTAAAAGTCTGTAATGACAGAATAACGTTAATGCTCAAACAAATCTGGACAACTTAGGTCTTAATAAGCAGCAGAGAATGTTTTGATAAAGTCTGGATATTTTATGTTTTGACTACGTTTGGGAAAATACTCCAGTCAAAATCTACAGCAAGATTATTAAGAACATGTTTTTTATCCGTATCTGGTGTGGGAAAGAACAATGACAACTAAAGTTGAACCAGACTTAAACCAGACAAGGCTCTCTTGCTCTATTGACACTTCACTGCAGAGAAAGATAGTTTCTTCATATTTTGAATTTGATATTTGTTTTTATTTTCTGCCCTGTCGAAAATCTCACACAATAAACAAAACGATGAATTTGACTCTTTTTTTTTCAAATTTTCTATAGATATAGCGATAACATGGTTATCCTGAAGTCTTTTGGCCAAGGTAATCATAAAGTGATGGTCTGATATCAGAACAGCCTTAGCAAATATAAACTATGGTTCATAACACACTATAATTTAGTGTTTATTGACTTATTTGTCAACAACTATACCTTCTGTGGGTAGTTGTAATAATATAAAATGTGTCTTCAGAGGAGATATTATAAAACTGTTGACAAATACTGAACATTCATAAACACCTAAAATGTCTTTATATCTGCTTACAACTACATTATAGCATGTTATATAAGCCATTTATTAAATGACTGCATGCTGCTAAGTAGGAGGCGTTAAAGTGTTTCCAATGCTTAAACAGCAGCTGAATCATGTTTACCTCCGACGTTGTACCCCAGGCAGGAGTTCTGGTCACAGTATCCTGGTGGGCCAGCTGGTCCCGGGGTACCTGGATTACCCGACCTCCCTGGTGTTCCCGGGTTACCAGGCCGACCAGGGGGCCCCTGGCTGCCTGTCCGTCCTTCACCAGGCAGGCCTGCGGATGGAGGAAGAGTCTGTGTTAAAGATGGGCAAGTACACAAAGTCAATCATCAATAAACATTAGATAAAAGGACTCCGACAGTGTGACACCTGGTGAGCGGGGATAAAGGAAGAACGAGAAGGAAGGAAGACAAACTGAAAATGTGCACTTCAAGGTACATCTGTCATTGCACCATCACCCCCTTCGATCTCTAAATCCCTTTCTGCCGCTGTGACAACATGACAGAAACTTCATTTCTGGATGAGGGCGATGACAGTGAAATGTCCCGAGGGGAGGAGTGGAAATAACGCATTTTCAGCTGAGATTTAGCCAAGCAGCTTCTGTTATCTGTTTATGTAAGAGAAACTGCTCCATCAGGGCTCAGATCAGCAGTCAGCAGAAATATGAAATCAATATTTTGAGGGGAGTGCTATGTGCCAAGGGCTAAAATTACTACCCCACAAATATTCCAGAAAAGCAGAGCTCCCCTCCAATGCATATATTTTAGTTTTCAGACTTTTTTTTCTGATCATAGGAAAGTTTCCGGGGAGTTTTGTGAGCTTGTTCTGTGAGTATTGATCGCACAACAGAACACAGAAAATCCCAGCACTGATATAGTTTCATAACACACTCCTCAAACTCCACAGAGTGAATAGGGAAATCAATACAGAGAATTGTATTCATGGTCCAAAACATCTGCTTGCTTTTCTCAGAGACAGAGATTTAACACGGGGTAAAGCAGATCCAAAACACATTAAGTCTGTGTGCGATTCTATTGTTTAAATATTTGAAACATTTCTGGTTTTGTTCAGAGGAAACACAATAGAAAAGCTCCAGCCTCAGAAAACACCATAAACAAATGTTTAGGAACAGAATAATGCTCAAATGATCATGTTTAGAAGCAGCCACATCACCTACAAATGTTATCTGAGCATTGAAGCTGGAGAGTGTGGATTCAGTTGATTTAGCTTATCAAGCACCCTCAGGACTGCGCATATTACCTGGAGGTCCGGGTGGTCCTCGAGGTCCCTGACTCCCAACCCCTGGACTCCCCCGCTCTCCCTTCTCTCCCGGCAGACCTGGCAACACATTGAACTCAAAATCACACCTCGTCTTCATGTTATCCATGAAGGCTTTGAAATATTGACGATTACAGTGCTGGAAAGTAACAAAGTACATTTACGGAAGTACAATTATTACGAGTTATCGGCAGCTCCAGAGAGATTTCCTCTCTCGCTGTCTTATACCATCTCTCACTCTTTCCAGCCCAAATAAAGCAACCCTGGACCCCTCAGATTTATCCTGGGACCCTTTGGAGTGGGCTTAAGAAATGTATGTATACTGTATACTTCTTTACATGTAAGCCGTAGTTTTGAATGCAGGATGTTTACTTGAAAAGGAGTATCATCTGGAATAATTCTTCCACTGCTTTCTGTACCAGCATTGGTTTTACATTACATATTTTTTGGAGAAAATGTGCTGGATAAATGATGCCTGTATGATCAGTTTAATAAAAATGTACGATAGACCCACAGTCGGACAGCGGCGCAGCTGTTTGAATGAGCTAATGGAATCGTTTTCAGACGCTCTAAGATGAGAGAAGATTTTCTGTCCTGCTGCTTTTACGACTGTCTTAATGAATTGCATCAGTAAGGAGGAAGTACAGCATATTTTAGATCCCTGAAGTAAAAATGTATTCTCTACACTGGCGGCCTCGTCCTGTGATATTCTCTCTCTCTATCATGTCTGCTAGCTGACCCATTGGCTTCCTAATATTGTATGTGGAATATAAATGGTTTCATCTGTGGAGCCTGAGTACAGCTTTGTTACTCATTCTGGAATCAGCCCTACGTGGACCATCTGACTTAATGATAACATGTCTAATACTCTTATGTAAGCCATACATCTTTGATGATATTTGGCCTACTCTGGTGTGTGTGTGTGTGCGTGTGTGTGTGTGTGTGTGTGTGTGTGTGTGCGTGCGTGTGTGTGTGTGTGTGTGTGTGGTAAACCAGTCGCTGCAGATCATACATTTTATTGGGGAGAATCAAAAGTCTCAACCACAGAGGAGGAGGTAACCGTGTCGGACATTTCCTGACAGCCATTTGACCGCTCTCTGCGTTCCTATGCCTCTGTGTGTGGAGGGGCTTTTTCTGTAAGTCGTTCACGAGTGCGGGTTGCGTGTTTTAGTGATGAAGACAGGGACTCATAAAGTTTCTCCTCTAAGGGCTCGTGGCAGGGGAATGACCTCATGGATACTGGAGTTACTGTCTTCTGGCTTGGACTGAACCGCACTGTGAGTCAGAGAGACAGCCAGACCCGAAGAAAAGCGGCAAACAAGCAAGCAGGTTGAACTGGAGACTTTCTGGTTTTTATTTATCTGTTCTTCTCACAGTAAAAGCCTTCGGTCATTGTGGAGAAGGAAAACGCATCACTTAACATTCCAGTAATGCATTTGTTTATGTTACTGTCACACTGCTCTCACCAGCTGGACACAAACATTTATTACAACTGTCATACTGTCACATCACAGTAACCATCTTCATCCAGATAACTGGCTCTGTCACTCATTCAGAAGACACAACAAAAGGAAAAGAAAAAGAAGATGATACAGAGACATCAACTTCAACGCACTTAAACTACTTTTCTTGCAAAGGGCATTTTACTATTGTGCAGAAATCTGCTTGACATTATTGTTTCAAATGGCTGTTTGACATTTGACATGTACGTACGTATATTATCAAATATACAACTATGATTATATTATAAAAAATAATATATTATTTCTAAAATGGCTCCATAAACCTATAAACAGAATTTGATGTGTAAAACTCCAGCGCTTCCCCTTTAACTAAATAAAAAAGATTCCTAATTCCACACCAGTGACCCCTTTGTTTTATATATAAGCTATGACATAAAACACAAAGGTTGGGGCGCCCTGAAATCTTATGGTTCTAAGACACTGACCCTATGCCACATTGTCCCTGGTTCAGGGACCTTACAGAATACTTTCCTATATTTTTTTCCCAACATTTCATTTGTCATATTTTCCAGTTTGGACGCTTGCTGCAGAAAGGGCAGTCTGATAAACAATCAAATGTTTGTTTGCTCATCCTAATGCTAATATAAACAATAGCATGTAGTCAGAGTGCCTATACACAACCCAAACAGTGAAGGACTGATAGTGTGGTATAATCAGTTGGTATATTAAAGAGAGAATAAGAGATCTATGTATTGGAATTGCCAAGCATATTTTCCCCCTGTCCGCCCCTCTCTCTCAGCATGTGTTGTGGGTCATATAAATAATTCTAAACGTCCCTCTCTCACCTCTCTCTCCTGGTTGTCCACTCTGGCCGTTGGTACCAGGGAAACCTGGCCTGCCGGATGGACCTTGCTCGCCCTGAGGTCCCGGGGGGCCTCTCCTACCCGGCTCACCGGGCGGTCCGGGTACCGTTCGGACTGACACCGATGACTGGACGGGGATCTGGTTCAATATGGAGTTATAGCGAGACAAGTGGCCTGCAACAGGTGGAGGAGGAGAGTCGTTTAAAATGATATAGAGCTAACTTTGTGACGTTTTAAGAACGTTTTTTTGTTTTTAACTGCTTTTTGTTTGTTTATGTTTTACCACAAATAGAAGAGAATAAAACAAAAGAGAAGTGAAACCAGTCGAGGTCAGAAGAAACGTTTTGAGCAAAGACATTGTCCCTTAATAACATGCTGGTGTTATTAATATCATTTAAGAACATGTTGGTGTGTAAATCTCATTGATTACTTACTCTGGATGAGCTGTTCACAAACTTGCTGTGCGATGGCACGCACTGCAGCTTGGGACTGCACATCACCCTGAGGAACAAACACGGAGCTGTTACAGTCTGATATTAGACAACCACACAGCAGACTGACAGACCACTTTTCTGTTTTAACAGCCACAGCCCAGAACAGTGGTTGATTAGTTGGTGGTGTTTTGTGGGTGTTTTAATGAGTTTTAACTCGCTGAAGCCCCCTTTTTATTTATATTGGCCATAAACTTGGCCAATTAAACACAAATAAAAATGTAGTTATATAAAATACTGTTGACTTGGACTGTACTTCACTTAACTGGTATTCTACAAAACAAAATATTTAAAAATCAAACTTTTTTTTATTGTGTAGGTAGAATTAGCAGTGGGAAATGTATCAAACTCAACCACTGGTGTCTTTATTGGAGGGCAGAGTGAAGTCTTATTGGTGCACTAAAGGGATAGGTTACCACATTTACTGTGTTGTAAAGTAGCCGTCAGAGGGTACCAAAATAGTCATCTGTAGTAGTTTAGAATGAGTGGATCTATGAAGGGAGCAGATGACTGAAGTCTATTGAAGTCTTACTGTCGTCATATTTTCATTGGACATTTACATTTATGTATCAAAAGCCTTGTTCAATATTAAACACAGCTGTTGGAATTGAGTTGATAATTTGACAAGGCTCTGGACATTTTTTAAATTGACGCTGGAGTTGGAGCTGCTAGTTTAAAGGAGCACTCCACTCATTTTACTTGTGATTTTTTTTTTTTATTTCAACATAAAGCTGGCATTATAAACTGGAGGGGTGGGGTTTGAAAGAAGTGGACATTTAGAAGACAGGTGGAGGGTCTAATGAATGTTGTTATAGAGTTGCATTGTTAAAATTCCATTGAAAAATATTGATTTTGAGTTTTAATGGGTATATATACGATATATGTATGGTAACGTTTCAAAGTTACACATGCTGTACATCTTAAAGCAAAATGATCTTGGTGTTTAAATGATGTTTATAAGTTTAGAATACATTTTTTACTAAATGTTTGCTTTTCCGCTGTTCAGTTAATATTGTATGAATGACTCAGGGACTGTGAAATGAGGAGTAAATGCACACTGCAAGATACTAACCAGATTCTAGCCAACTTTATTTGGGCCAACCCACAAAATGCACAACACAGAGGAGAAAATCCAGTCATGCTCCTGTAAGGAGACTTTCAGGCCGAGTATTCCAAAGGACAGTAACTGCAAAGTACAAACGTCCCTAACAGTTAATAAAGCGGGGCAGAAACAGGAATCAGCGGTTCGATTCAATTTGGCAAGTGACGCGTCTGTCAAGCCCTCGGAGGTGACGGCTACTGTGTCAGCGAAAATACACACCCTGCTATGCTGCAAATTTGAACCATGAACACTGATTTGATTCGGTTTGCTCTAAACGAGGTCGAGGGAGAGAAAGAAAGAAACTAAATGAATGGTTGAGCAAAAGATGAACGTGAAACAGTGAAAGTGTACTGGAGATTAATAATTAATAAAAAAAAATTGTTGTGAAGCATTAGTGAATAAAATAAAACCTGGTTTGCTCTAAACAGTGGTTGAATTGTGTGAGTGGGGTGACTTACTCTTTCTCCCTTATCTCCTTTGGCACCAGCAGGACCCTGGAACATAAAAGCACAGAGGAGAATAAACATTCGACTGGGATGAGTACTCAAAAATAGCCACGATCATCTCCCTTTCCCCTCTCTCCTTTAACGTCCCCACCCCATTACTCTGCATCTCCTCAACACACACACACACACACACACACACACACACACACACACACACACACACACACACACACACACACACACA
>JBBPCS010003760.1:0-11961 GCA_037974645.1 Hollardia meadi
CCCCCCCCCCCCCCCCCCGCTCACACACACACACACACAAATCTATCTCTCTTCTGTCAGTGTACACATTTTCTCTCTGCACTGGCCGTGTCTTTCTCCCAGCACTACGCTGCTTTTCAGAATAGCAATCAGCCAGCCTCATTTGGCCTCCTCGTGTACCAGAGAACGCTTCTTCTCTCAAGTCAAACCCTGGTCCCTGAAAACTTATGGGCTTCCTTCACAGGGTAATTTGGATATTTAAGTGGTTAGTTGAGCATCCTGAAGTATGATTGGCCAGCTCGACAGCAGAAGGAGACAATTACTCCTAAAAACTTCACGGTTAACCCGTACTACGAAGGGTGGATAAGACCTTGTCCACAAGTACACGGGTATTTTTGAAAACGTAGCTTTTTCTCTGCGTTTTGGCCTTCCGCCCACACGCAAACTGGCCTTCCGGGTTAGAGGTTAGATTTACAGCAACATCTCTTTAAAGTCTGGATGTTTATGATAATATGGTGACTGTAGGCTGAACTCATGAGAATTTTTTTATTGCTACATGTGATTGTGAAGTAGGCCTATAATTTGATGAGGTCATCCACTGCAGGTATAATACATGATGAGCGGTGGTTTTCTGCTGTTGTATGATGAGGTTGACCCAGCCTTGAAACGTGAAGACGTGGTTCCTTGAGAAAAAAAACACAATTTTTCAGAATGTTAAATGTAAAATTTAAGATTGTACTGTCAAAGAATAGAATTTTTGCCGTGGAATATTCCCCCTCTCTCTCGACTCTGACGCCACTGACATTTCAGTGCTATTACAAATAAAACAAGAGTCTAGACAGATAGAGAAGACTGGACAAGAACACTGTGTCTGCTGTGCGCTGCCAACAAGCCTCCCTGGCTTTGTTGGCCGTTACAGTGATTTTGCCATTACATTTGAACACCTCATATCCTGATATTATCATCGTACATTCTTCATGGGAAAAATACAGAGCACGACTAATGAAAAAAGTCTACCTGTGCTGCCGAACACACCCCTTTTATGTGAACACGCACCAACTCCAAATAAGTTAACACCGAGTCAACTAACTAGCATTATTATATTATTCAACGTTGTAGTACCGTTTAACTCCACTGTAGGTTATCAGAGTTTGTCAACCCTGACTTTCTTTGATTACCCGAGCTAAATCTGAGTATACACTCGGCCCTCTGGAGAGAAACAAGGGAGGTGGAGAGAAAGAGAAGCAGGAACAAAGAAAAACACACAACAAATGCTATGCCCCTGTCTGACATGTAACAATCAATTTGACATCATCTGCAAAAACTCACAACACAATCAAATAGAGGAACACGCAGCAAGTAGCACAGATGACAGCGGATATTAATGTTTCTAGGGGACACAAAAAAGTGATGCTTGTTTTCATACCATTTGTGACTCTCAAAGTTACTGAAGTCGGCTACTCATCAGTGGTGTTGGAAACCTAAAATGTAAGTTCTTCTCTCTATTTTGATATCGTGATGGCTCGGTGTGTTTTTCGTGGTATTATTTGAATTGGCAGGCTAATATAATAATAATAATATGCAAGATGCAAAGGCTAGGTTAACAGATATGTGCCACCGGCTGATATCTGACTCATGCCATCACGATATTAAAATAAATAAACAGAAAAAACATACATAGTAAGACAGGGGTGTTCCGCATGTCCATCAATTTTCAGTGTCCCATAGAAACATCCATATCCATTGTTAATCTGTGCTATTTGCAGCACGTTTTTGTATTTGGTTGTGTTGTGAGTGTTTGCAGCGCATGTTTTCTCAAATTGATGAAGATGTTTTAATTTACCTGTGTTTTGTCTATTTGCATGTCTTTTCTTAAGTTGCAGAACGTTGAGCTCTCTCGGCCACCGTAGAGCCTCATGGGCATCATTTTAACTTCTCCAGGGGCAGCCGGTGTGCTACATCAGGAATGAGTCACTGCCTCTGGTTTACTAAAAGCACTAAAATATTACTAATATTAATATAATAGACTAATATGACCAACATATGGTTTAGGAAAAGTTCGTAAAAATAGAAGAAATACATGTTGTAACAGGGTATTCTGTATATTTTTCTCCCTGTGTGTCTCTGTTGCAGGACAGTTGCATCATTTTGGAGTTAGTTTAAGTGCTGAGCTCAGACTGACTCATAAACAGCAGGGCTTAGAACCTTACATCAACTTCTAATCTCCTTTAAATTACTGATTGATTACCCGCCTAACACTTCATCAGATGTGTCAGTCATGTGCCTGAAGTCATCAAACAACAGATTTCCTTTGTCTGAATTTCTTTTTTTCAAAATAATATCAGCATTTGGAGTTTAAAAAAAATGTCCCTTGCACTGTGGCTGCACATCTCTTTTTTTATTTTATTTTTTTTATCATTAGAACAAAGTCTCTTTTTCTTCCTTCTCTGTGTCTCGACTGTATGCAGGGGCAGGGCTGTGCAGCCGCTGTACAGTCCCCGGACTTGTTAATATTTCACATGATTGGAAGCCAGAGCAGACGCCTGGTTCCCTCCCAAAAGGAAAGTCTTCTCCTCATTTAACCTCCAGTACTGAATCTCCATACTAACCAGCCCAGCCAAGGGCTTGACTACAGACACACTGGTTGTTGCTGTGTGGCTCCCCTGTTATTCAACTCTGTGCTTCACTTCTTTGTCATGCAACATTATTTCCTGTCCAGTGTCCAGAATTTTTCTGATAAATTGATAAAGTGGTCTTTTATGGGTTTATAAATTATCTTACTTGTTAAGACAAATAAACTCTTTAGAAAAAAAAGTTTGATGCTACAAACATATGCTGATCTTATAGAATACGATGAATTGCTGTAGATTAAACCACCCAACAGAACATAATCTATATATGGTGCAGCATAAGTAGTTACAATCTTAAATATCTGCAGCAGTAAAATTGAACAAAAGATTAATGAACCACTCATATCAATCCAAAAAAAACAATTTTTCTGCAGAATAAGCACTGTCACTTTAAGTGTCTTCACTCAAGTAACGTTTTTTATTGTAGGACTTTAGTGGAGTATTTTCAGTGTGGTATGTATACTTTTACTTAAGTGAAGGATTTGAGTGCTTCTTCCACCACTGGAAACAGATGACTAAGCTATATGACTGTGACTCTAACATGAAGTCAACCAGCATGAGCTTCCAGAAAACAAGTTTATAGAGGAATACCACGCTGAAACAAAACGGGTGGATCAATTCATGTCTCCAGTTTAACAGTTTTTGATTATCTTTTCAACTGGTGTTAACTGTTTCAATTACAGCACATTATGAATTAAATGTAGGTCCCATAAAAAAACATTTTAAATATGACTCATCAACTCTTAATTATTGTGTTATTATGTTTTCTTTTTAACATGAAGTCCACTTCTCTGTCTCAAAAGAACATAAATGTTGCTGTTTTTGCTGAACATGTCTTACAGGTCTAACAAGATGTTGCAGCAATGACAATGGATGTAAGAGACTCCAGTCAAATATGTCACAAACTAAAGATGTGAACCAAGATAAACTGAGCTAATGGCATCACTTCACTGTATTAGTCACTGTAAAGTCCAACTGAAATCAATTATGCTCAAAATGAATTTTTTAAATGTGGCATTAATAGTATTTAATTATGAAAAGGGCCCCTGTGGGGATGTGTCTGTGTTTTATTGACAGCCAAGGAGGCAAGCTGGCTGAGAGACAAAGCAAACTAATTTAACAAAAAATTTAGTTATCAAGCAGCAGTGGTATTTATTTAAACTTGCTGTGCAAAACTTCCTCCTCTCTATGGCTGTGAGAGTAATGGCACAAACATTGTCGACCAGTGACTGCAAGATGGACAACATGAGAGCTCCCCAAAAGTGAAGCCAAAACATCCCCCTGGTGGCGTGCTGCATCTCGCCCCTCAATGTTATCAAAACATGGGCCAGTCTAAAAACTCAAAGTACACATCAAATATTTTTCCCCAAAGATGGTTTCTGTCATTTTAAGTCGTTTTTATCACACGGATGCATGTTCAAACGTTCATTTTTCTTTTTTGATACCGCGACTCCACCACCTGATCACTACTGCACAGACTCTGGCTCCAAATGACGTCACCAGTGCAAGATGGCAGCACTCGTATCTGGAATATCTTTGACTCCATTTTTGTACAGTGGGAGGAAGTGGAGACCTGTCATCCATCTTTACATATGTCAACGCTGTCAGCGTGCTTATGACGCCATAGGCCCCGACATACATACATACATGCCAGAAACATCACATTTTCAGTGGTCCTCTTCCAGGTGTTGACACCAGCCTGAGTGCTGCTAAATGGAGCTATTTCTCAGCCAAACTCTACACCCCAACATCTTAGCCAAATCTGGCAACCATACAGTATATGGTCCAGAGCTGGCTTACATTTGGGATTCTGATGCCAGAAAACAGATGAGTGCACTAACATTCAGCTGCAAGTCAGAATCTGGCTGGCTACCTTTAATATTTCCCATAAATAAATGAGAACATGCTCTAGAAGATTGGCAGCCTTTATCACACATTTGTGCCACAGGGTCAAATTTGATTAGAGATGTTGTTTTATGACACAAACCAGTAAGAGATTAATGTTCTTCCAGTACAAACAAAACTAATGCTTCAGACTTTCACAAAGGCAGATGGTAGAAGAAGTGAAAGACAGATGGAAAATCACTTTCTAGCTGTTTATCTTCTT
The DNA here is from genome assembly GCA_037974645.1 of Hollardia meadi. NCBI lineage: Eukaryota > Metazoa > Chordata > Actinopteri > Tetraodontiformes > Triacanthodidae > Hollardia > Hollardia meadi. The sequence continues at coordinate 4,717 of JBBPCS010003760.1, forward strand.
CAGTAAAGCAGAAGAAAAAATATTTGTCTAAAGTGGCAACATCTTAACGGAGAGGAAGTGTTGCTTCCTGTTCAAAAGATTTAAAGTTTATTGGTTTTTGGTAATTTAGAGAAACATTAGCAGTGACGGTGTCAGTGGCGCGAGGCTTAGATTAACAATCATCATACCATAGTGTGATTTGTTTATACAATAGTAATTATACAAGGTTATCACACATATTTCAATGACTGATGTTTCAATAACACCTAGATTTCAAGTATATCTAGCGGAGTAGCTTTTCATCTAACTATTTTGTATTTTTAACCCTGAATAAAGGCATAATGAGTTCTGCATACAGCCATGAAGGTCCGCTCACCTATCCTCAAGAGAGTGGGGGGGGGGGGGGGGGGGGTTAAACACAAGAATAGATCACATTTAATTTAGACAGTTATTCTTAATTCTGCCTTCTCAACACACTATAATAAAGACTCCAGGGACATTGTGGCCTCACGGGTGGAATAAGGGTCAAAGGTCATATACAACAGGCAGCTCATCATGATAATCATTTCACTTTGCTATTTATGATTTCTGGGATTGATTTCACTCAGACATATGTTTCTCTTTTTTTGGACAATTAGGTGAGAGTGTTTGTTGAAAACACAAAATGATGTCAGTAACTAATGTTAGTAACAATTCCTAGCATGTCTGGCTAACTATCTTACGATCTACATACAGAATTTCTAAGGCAAAGGGCGATATCATTCGCTAAATTAAGCAATTTTGCATCAGTTCAGGCAGGCCACAGAGGTCAAGCTCAGCTCACAATCCCAGCTAAATCAGCACATCTCAAAGCCAGCCCACATCAGGTGATGGTTCATCTTATTCCCTTCTGTGCGCTATTTAAGCCTGCCTACTCTTCCTGCTTCCTCTGCAAGCTGCTTGCAACCCACCTCCACCCCAGCCCCTCCTTTTATGCTGTGTCTGACTTAATTAAGGAGTATGGCCTACTCAACATGTAAAGTGTCATGAGATAACTTTTCTTGTGAATTGGCGCTATTTAAACAAAATTGACTTGACTTGCCTTGACTTAATCAATGCCATTTCTATTGTCATTGATGCCTGCTCTGTCCTGTACCCTAGGGGGCATTTGTTGCTTAGCTCCCTGCCTTAAAAGGGAAGGGCAGGGAGATGCGCTCTCCCTGTTTTTTGGCTTTCCATGTAGGCACATGGAAGGGCAGGAAGATCCCAGAACAGAGCAAATGCAAATGGGAATCTAAGTTTATTTGTCTATAGTGGTCCTTTCTGAGCTAATGTTATTAGTTTGGCAAAGTGAAAAAGGTCCTTGATAATAACTAGCACATCACAGTGCTATTTCAGTGCTGTTTAAAAGCCAGTTCCCGATGCTATCAGAGTTTAACATGATCTTGGATTTGAAGTTTAGCTTATCCCCCAGCAGGCCAGCCAATGCAAGGTGAACTAACATTACCTTTGCTAAACATATTAGACCCCATCCCAAAAGGTTTTTCTCTTGAGGTGTTAAACACAAAAAATGATGTAGGCGAATAGCCAAACAGTGCTGTCAGAAAAAACAATATTGACTTTTTGCCTGGGACGTGTAGCTTAACCTCAATCATTAGCCTACATACGTAATGGAGTGTATTTTTAAGAACCTATTTCACAGAATATTTTCCAGAAGTCATATTATATAGCTAAAATTAGCGTATCTTAATTATCTAGCTAGCTTCAGCTGATAAAATCAACAGTTGTCATTTCATCACACAAATTGAAATTAAAGACAGTGTTTTAAAGATTAATATCACTCTAAATCTGCCACCATTATTACTGTAGCCTAAACTGCCATAATGGAAAACTTGACAGGTGTAACAAAGGTAGCCTAACTGCTATGAACAGTCAATTCTGCTGGACCCACATAATAATTTACATTCTAACATAATTTAAATTTTAATATATTATTTCATCAATCAAATGGGACTTTTTGAAGTAATGATTAAGTCCTTTCATATCAGGAAACTTATTTTAATCTCTAAATGCCCTTTTGTTCTTGATTATATTGAATCAACACACACCCACGAAGCAATAATGGCTCCATCGATTGGATTATGTTACTTAGATTAATACACTGAGGTTGTGAACACACACATTAACGTCTGAAGGAATAATCAGCTGTCATCAGAAATATGGCAGAAATATATGTGGATTTGTGGAGGATTTATGGCAGTCATTTAGGGAGAGGTTCACAGTTGCAGGAGCTGGGGAGGAAACGCTTGGCTGATGAAAAATAGACTGTCAATCTGTCTGCCATGGGTAGAATCTCAAACCCAGGAATCTGACGGTAAGAATGAAACATTATGTGAAATGTGAAATATTCCACTGGTGAACTATTCTGCTCTGTCTGTCCTCATTATCCCTATCTCTCTGTCTGCCTCTCTTTTTTCTTTTGTCTCACTTTTATACCTTTCTCTCTATTGACTGCTCTCTCATCTCTCTGCCCTCCCAGTGTCTCCTTGTGTTTTTCTATCCCCCTCAGTGCTGCAGGGAGTAACTCAGCATCAATTTAGTCACAGTTTTCACAACAAAGAAGGAGAGGACAGAGTCCGAAAGTGGAGAGTATGAAGAGGGTGAAAGCGCATTACCCATCTGTATGTTTTTCGTTGTTGCTTTCTGATGATTTATGCAGATTAAGAGCAAACTGAAATAACAATTAAGCTGTGACATAATTGAGAAAAGGGGTGTGAAAGTCAGCACAGTCCACAGTCCCTCGGATATACTGTGAAAGACGATGTGGAGCACTGTATAAAAATCTAAGCACCGGCCTTTCATAAACGTTAAGTAGCCTGGGAGCAGCAAGGAGCCTCATTCATTTGATTTGAATTTAAATAAAACGAAAGTAGAGACGCTTTATTTTAATTAATTTGTGTGGCAGAGAATGAAAATGAACCATAGAACAAATTATGAAGTTATAATGCTAAGATACAAAAGCTTGCTCAAATAAAAGTGGTTAGAAATGACAGGTCATAGTGTATTTTGTAGAAATAGGGTATATTTGAACCAAAATTGATTTTGTTAAAATCTGTTAACCAGAACAAATAACTAGAACCTTTTATACAGGCATACAGACATCTGCAGGATTTGAAAAGCATTGTTTCTTTGGTAAAAAAAACAACCCAAAACACCTTAGAAGGTCAAAAAGAAGGTTAAAAAAGTCTAAAGCATTTTCTCCTTCCATGCTGTAGGCATTAATATAAGGTATAAAATGTTTAGATCTAATTAAGGGGTTGTGGAGAGACAAGATACAACTGCCAACTAAAAGACAGTTTGAAAAGGATTGTTGGACAGTTAATTTTGTGTGCAAGATTCTGTCAAGTTTTGCGGAGTTTCAGTCAGTACCTGTAGCATGCAACATTCTCATTGCTGTAAAGTAGCTGGGAGGTTCATCAACTCATAATGAGCAAGGATTGATTTTAGCAAAAACTTAAAGTCTACATGAAACAGGAGGCGGAGCACAGTCAGGTAGTAGCCAACAGCATTAGCACTGAATGTGCGTTACACCCATAGGATGTATAAAAGAAGTGGACGTAGCTTCTGGGTCTGAAAAATGAAGCCAATGCGGAAGTGCCTAAAGCCTGCATTCTTTCCAATGACCAGCAGGGGGCAAGAAGTCCAATTGTATGAAAGTCTATGACAAAATGATCCTACTTCTCACTTAATTTACTACCTCAGTAAACATTTTGCTAATGAGTTTATGGTCTCAATCGCTAGTTTGAAGTCTTCTTCAATACAGCATGATGTTCATTTTGTAAATTATGGTCCCATAAAAAAAGTAAAATAGACGATAAAGCAGGGTATGCTTTAGGGTGTGGCTAGGTCGCGACCTGTCAATCAGAATAGTGGTGTATTTCGCTGTCACTGTTAACATACACTAACTTGAGTAAGTTAATGGAAACTTAGATTTGCAGAACTAATTTCAAAATGTTAGAATATGGTTTACGTTTTTAACGTAACGTTAACTTACACACAGTAATTAACTTCAGCTACAATAACGTTAACGTTACAAGGTTACTCATATTAGTGTTATATGTAACCTTAGCATTAGCTAATATTTCCCAAATGCGGACATGTATGCAATTAGCTAGCTACTACTTTAACACTTAACTATAAAGTTTACCTCGAATTATGGAAGCTCTGTCAGTAACAGTTAGCGAATTTTCATGGCGTAATGTTAGCCACTTGCCAAGAGTCCTCGGGTTCTCAGTCAGATCCACCCCTCACACCAAATATAGTCACTTCTGTTTGTAAAAAATCAAGATGGCGCTGGCCAAACTCGAGGCTTCAAAATGGCAGTCCATAAATCAATGGGTGACATCACGGATGCTTCGTCCACTTCTTTTATACAGTCTATGGTTACACCCCCATGCAGCAAGATGTCTGACTAGCTGACTCTGGCTGACTGGGAGCTCCAAGTTGACACCATTGACTGTATATAAAGATGGACTACATGAGAGCTCCCCAAAAGTGAATCCAAAACATTTCGTTCGTCCCCTGGTGGTGGGGCGCAGTATAGGTCATAAACCCCTCATCCTCAATGATACCAGGTAGGACAAACAAAAAATTCAAAGTACACGTCAAATAAATTTTTCCCAAAGATGATTTCTGTAATTTTAGGTTAGTTCTTATAACGCTGATGTATGTTAAAGTGTGCATTTTTCTGACCAGTTTGGTTTTAATTAGTTATTTAATGCTATAAAAATGGGGTGAAATGCCATGATTGACAGCTGAACCCTGCTCGTGATTGGGCGGGAACTCGATACCTTGGCTCCGCCGCCCAGTCGCTACGACTCTGTCTCCGAATGACGTCACCAGCGCAAGATGGCAGCACTCATCCGTTATATTTTGGCTTCACTTTTGAACAATTGGAGGAAGTGGAGATGCACCGTCCATCCTTGGTTGACACCAAGAGTGGAACCAAACATAGCATCCAACAACAGAACTACGCCCAACGGAGGCCAGTTTGACAACAGGAAATAAAGTAGGAAGGTGTCAGCTAATGAGACCACTAACATTAGCTGCATGGCTAACAGAGCTAGTAGTAACTGTCTAACAGCAGCTACAACAAGTCACGTTATCTGCCCATCAGGAAACTCCCTAAAACACCTCAGTACTGTATTCCCTGTCATCAAACTGACCTCAGTTCATGACGGAGGCTGTGTTAGGTCTCCGTCTGGCCTTGTTCACCAGTTCCTGAGCCCAGTACCATTTAGCATCATTTAACGGTTATTTCAGAAACAAGTCAACCCATCTGTTCATCAGGAAACTCCATAAATCATCAGGCAGAGGACATAGAGGAAAAACCAGGAAATATTTTTGTGATAAAATATGATAGTTTCACCAAAATCACTACAGTTATCCTTGAGTCCTAGCCCCCACACACTTCCCCCTGGCTGCACCCTCCTGACATGAAATATTAAGCCTCAGTGCAGTTCAAGATTGATTGATGGGTGGATGTCATGATATTATTGATTGGTGGTGGTACAAGGAAAACTTTAAGACATCTTAAAATGTTGTTTTACTGAAGAAAACATGATCAAATTGTGATGTAAAACTACAAAGACATTTTTTGTACGCCTATTTTTTGGCATATATTGTTAAATGGGGGCACAATACTGTGGATGTGATCTAAAAGGGTTAAAAATACATTTTTCATTTCAGCTCGACTTTAAATGAAACTTAATTAATAATTTTTGAATGGTTAATACATCAGTCCATTTTGTGGCGCCTATCTGGGTCCAGGTTAATTAAAATCCGTGTTAATTTAATTTATTATGTCGTTAAAGCTGAGGAATACTGGAAATAATTTTAAAAATGACAAATAATTCTCTGCCTTATTGTTCCCACTGGTTTTCATCATACCTTTATATAGTATGATTGTGAAACAGGCATTAAATTGCATTCTATCCTGCACTGTGTAAGGATCACACATCTGATGATGCGAAGGGTTCTCCATGTGATGGATAAGTCTTGTGAGTTCCATTAATGACTTTTCAATTTATGCGCCTGAGGAAGGAGTTTTTGAAGTTATTGAAGGATCAAGTTGCTGTTCTGAACTTTGTGTAAGTATATATTTTTGTAGAGAATTAAGTGTATCATTAAAAGTAAATAAATATTAAGAATAATTCAAAAGTAACAGGAGAATACAATTACAGAAAGGGAAGTGGAGTGGAGAAATAAAAGTGCTAACAAATACGATTTTTAAATCTTTATCAACATAATAGACCCTAAATAGGGACTTTTCGATGTATTTTTCCAGTTCTGCTATGTGATTAACAGTGTAAGACATTTCAGTTTAAATGTTACACATATTTTAAAACTCCATTCCTTTTGACCAGGTAGTGTTGGACTAACCCGGTGCATCACAGCTGGACTTGATGGGGTTTGATTTAATGTTAATGTCCTTCTGCTTCAGCAAATTTCTAGACTTTTTTAGCATTTTTACCATCAGAACTGACAACCCCCTGAGATGCCCCCACCTGTCAGATTTACATCATTTGAACTACAGGAGCAGCAGCTCTGCACCAGCATGGGTCCAGTGCAGAGATTAGTTTGCCTGTGTAGACTTCTCTTTAATCAATCTACATGTACTAATTGGTCAAAAATGAGATGACTGTTAGTGATCAAAACTGAAGTCACGGTGGAGTGAGCAGGGTGCTGTCCGTGGTGCTGATCAGACACTGCTGTCCATGGAGCTGATAGCAACGCTTGGCTGCCTCTATCCAGCACTTTTTAACAGCTGGGAGCTTTTCGCTGATATAATTGATCATGTCATCTCATACCTCTCAGGGTGAATCCCATCCCACTCTCAAGCACCCTGACACACAGTCGTGCCACATACAGAGTTAATTCAAAAGGTTGCTCCTGAGCAAGATGAAAGATTGTGTTTGTACCAGTGACTCAAACAGTTTCCCTCGACACTGTGATACTTGATACACCGTAGCTTCTTTGTTGCACAAGTTTTAGTAGGAAATGAAATTTTCGGCATTTTTCAGCTAACCAGAAAGCACGGGAAAGTGTCTGGAACTTTTTGAGAACCATTTTGTGAAGCACCCACCCACACACGAGCGCACACAAACACATGGCTCCCTCCCTCCCTGTACCACACACTCATCCATGTGTGCACACACACACACACACACACACACACACACACACACACACACACACATACACACACACACACACACACACACACAC
>JBBPCS010003761.1:0-11958 GCA_037974645.1 Hollardia meadi
CCCCCCCCCCCCCCCCCCCCCCCCGAGGATGTGGTTATGTATTTGATTAAACAGATCCCGATACAGTTAATGGTGTACTCGCTCATCCTTAGTAAACAAATTATGTAAATTGCAAACTCAGATTGAAGGTGAGCAGCAGATGAATGTGAAAGAAGTACTTTAGTATCACTTATGTCACTCTGCACAGTGAAGCTCAAACGTCCATCCAAAGTAACCATAAGCAAAACACAGTTTTTGAGAAGAAGGGGACTTTGTCTCACAGAAATAAAATGACTAATTTATAAACATAATAAATCATTTGGCCAATGTTCCATCACAGTCCCTCTTCAGTCACTCACGTTTGCACCTCTGGCCAGCTGTCTGGTTCAGGGCATCGCCGTAGAAGCCCCGCCGGCAGTGTTGGCAGTGCTCGCCCTCTGTGTGCCCCAGGCATTTCAGACATCGCCCACTGACGGGGTCACATATTCCCAGCGCGTTGAAGTCCACGTTGCCGTTGCAGTGGCATCTCACACACGGTCGAGCCACCCCAGATTGTCCCAGTGGGTCGCCATAGTAACCGTCTTCACACATCTGACAGCGCGTCCCTACACAAAGGTGAAAGAAGTGGGCAGGAATTAGATGGATGGCTGAGCTACAACACTGTTGGGAGTACATCCCTGTGTCACAGAAGAGTCTGCTATAATTAAATTATAAACTCATATCAGATATGCCTGAATGACATGTGGCATTGTAGAATGAGCTGCTTTAAGGCCCCAGTCTTTTCAGTATGTAGTAGTAGCGCAGGAGTAGCATTTCTACATTTTACCATCAAAACCTGCCAGACTTCTTCATATCAGGTGCTATAGGATCATAATGGCCCGAAATAAACGGCATTACCCAGGGGGTACTACGTGGCGCTCTACCGTTCTCGCTTGCCTGCTTTTCTTTGTCAGCAGCCAGTCTCAGTAATCTTGCGTTAACCTTACAGACCTAATGAGCTCATTACATAACACATTAAAGCTAGTGTAGATAGCCTGAGGGACAACTGAACGTTGAGCATGCTAATGTAGAGCTGCTTTGTTTGTGTGAAGCAGAAAGAAGAGACCAAGCACTGGTTCTGTGGAAGTGTTCTTATCATTTTGTTCTCGACACAAAGCCCATTATTTACTGTGTGGTGCCATATGTATGATTTTACAGTGCTGGTGGATCATTTCACCTGTCTGTCCTCCAGGGCAGTTGGTACAGACCACCTGTCCTGTCTCTGCAATTTGGGCACAGCTGGTACGGTCCGGGCAAGGGCAGGGCTGACAATCACCAGGCGTGCCAATCAAAGAGTTTCCATAGTAACCGTCTAGGCAGAACTCACAGGTCATCCCCATGGTGAAGTCTGAGCACTCACACACACCTGAAACAGAGAGAGGGAGAGAGAGGAGTGTAACAATTACACACTCCTTCTACGCACATGCACACCTGCTTGTACTCGTCATTGTTTTTCACACTTTGGGTTTAGACACAATTAGACCACAGAAGGTGAAATTTTCCCCATCGCCAGAAGAGTGCACTGTGTCTCTGACCATAACTGCAGCCACTCCATACAAATACTCCACTCCACAGCCCATTCTGGTAAAAAAAAATAAAATTTCCCATAGCCCACCATGGAGAGCAGAAGACAACTAAATTCACCCCGAGTATAATTGCTTTGGGAAATATGAGAGCCAAATGCAGTCCGAAAGACCTTCAAGAAGAAAAGCAATTCCCCGACCAAGTGGAAGAGATTACCAATTCTATGATGTACTTAAAAACAAACTGTTGTTTTGAAAGCCTTAGAAAAACAACTCGCAGCCTTACACTTTACAGGATTTGTTCATGTGCAACATGTGCTGATATACACGTACATACACCAAATGTCTCATGGATTCCCCTTCTCATTAAGCAGATTTTCTTAAATTAAATTACATTTTTTGCCACATTTCAAATCCAGGAAGCTATACACAGTGCTGAATGACACAACATGCTAATCGGAGTAAATATCCATAGTAGTGAAGAAACTGACCTAAAGTCTGAGCAAAAAATTGAGAGTAAAACAACCCTCCCTCTTGCTGCAGCTCAGTGACCTGCAGTGGCTCTGACGTCACCGACTGAAATGACGGGACCCACTTAAACCCTCAGTGCCTCATGTGTGCTCGCTGAATTTGTGCAGCAGCAATTTCTGAAATGAAACAGTGAAAATTTGACATAATACAATGTGGCATTCTCATTTAATAACCGACTGACTAAAGCTCACAGTGTTAACACTCTTGGAAAACCACAAAGAGAAAAGCAGCTGTTGGGATGCTTACAAAGTCAAATTCATCTTTAGATCATAACGAGCAGACATTCATTAAATTTTCATCATCACTAATGTATTAATATGTAACAAAATAATAGCTGCTTTTCTTTGTGCTCTGTGCAACTGCAGGAAGATATTTAGCATTCCTGCTGCACGGCAATATATTTGAGTATTCACTGAGCATCTGGATATCAGAGAGGTTGCAATAATTTGAATCATTTTCAAAATTTCAAAAATTTCTCACATGACTTCATGGGTTGATAACAATAATTGCGCTGATTTTCTAGAGAACACCAATAAGTTCTTGAAGCATTGCAAATAATCCACGGGCATGCAATTTCACAGAGTCCTCATTAAAATTTCCCATCACTCCCGCACAGCCTACGGTGTGACTCGGTGAGAAGCCCTTCGCTGGGCATTTTTAAATCAGCTCATACCGCTGAATATTGGAGTAAAGAAATTCTTGCCTCTAGTTATGGGGTCACTGCAACCAATGTCTGCCATCACTGAATAAAGCCCTGTTAACTTCGGACCTGTGAGTCAAGATAACAGCTGCAAATTGATCACACATAGCCATTAGGGGGAACAGTTATCGTGTTGCCTGATGAAATGTAGACTTCTGGGTAAAAATCATTAGCACTTTGGGCGAGGTGAAGTGAATAATACATGACTTTCAAGCATGTAATGCAAGTCATTTAAACAGAGTATTTAGTAATAATGATTGTTCATAGCATAAAGATGTGAATCTTTCTTGAATTTCACAAGGCATTACAATGGCACTGATGGGGTGCAGTGTCAGTCCCCAATGAGCCATAGGAAATTTAATGGCAGCAGAAATGTGCTGACTTTACTGAGTGTGAAGATGACTGAGCGTCATATGAGGCGGTGGAGCCACTGAGGGCCTCCTCGACACTATTATCATTCCACTGGCTCCCCGGAAAAGCTAACACCATGCATCACAAACTGCAGCTGAAAGGCAGGCCCGCTCATCACGTGACATTCCTCATCGTCATGCTAATTGTCGTTACTTCATAACATCCCCGCAGAATCACGACTCTTCATTCTGATATAATGCACTGGGATTTCTGTGAGGCTCCTGGTGGAGCTGCGCACTTTAAATCCTTTGACAAATCCACACAATCCCGCTATTCTGCTCTCGCCCTCTCATACTCCTCCCCTTTCAGCTATGGAGGGCTGCACTTCAGCGCTCCACTCTCCGCCTGAACTCTGCTTATCTCTTCTGTGATGGCAAAACAATATTTTTGTATGGGAAGCAAGCAGTCTGGAGTGCCCTCCATCATATCCACATCAATCTCCAAAAAGCTCCTTTCTACCTGCACCGTATCCCCCACTCTGCTCCTTATTGTATTCTCTACAGAAATACACACAGGTCCAGGACTAATGTACTTCATTAACTTGTGGAGAATAGGAATACACTCGAGTACATCACTGTGTCATAGCTGCAGGGACAGAGACAGGCACTAGAGCTCAAATGAAAAAACGGTGGCTTTGTCATCTAACTTTTCCCATATTTTTTTTCCCCCCACTCAGTGCGTTTGTACTTGTGCGTTATTCAGTATTCCTCTCAAACAAAGTGCAATGAGCAACTCTTCAAAAGATAGTGGTTGTTGTTGTCTGCAGTACCTTGTAATGGCTTTAACACCAGATGGAGATAGAAAAGTGGGAGAGAAAATCCAAGGAGAAATGGGTTTGAAATAAGCATGTTTTTGTTTAGATCAGAGTGCGCCTCTCTCCTGTTATTACATTCTTGCCCCCAAACTCTGATTTATTTACTGACCAAATTGAGTTTCTGAAGATCATTGCATGCCATTCTGCGCCTGCATCTTGGGAGGTCTTCCTGAAGGAGAAGGGCAAAGTGTGGGGTCTTTGATGATATGTGAGCCCAGAAATAAGTAAAAGTAAACCATGTCACATGAGCTCGAAACAACACGTGGCAGCATGAGTTCTGTGACTGCGAGGCTGAAAAATAGAGCAACAAATGCCTTTCAAATTAATATGAATGAATTGCAACAAAATAATTAAACTAAAACATAAGATTGCTTTTTTTCCTCTCGTTTTTCTCCTTTACGTGAGCACAATATGAATGTGATGTCAATTACATCCGCTTCTCAAGACCATTTTCCAGGAGGACTGTCGACTTCGCCCAGTGGAACAGTAAAAGGCTTCGGGCCAAGGAAATCTGTTTACTAATGCATGTAAACACACTTTTAATGAAGGAGAGGAGGAAACAAAACAAAAAGAGGGACAGAAAAAGAAAATTTTGTCTGCAGCTCTGAGGCCTTGAGGATAGAAGTTGGGATAAATTTGGTGCAGGACTGTTTGATGGTGATGTTGGTCTCTAATTTAACACAGATTTGCTGCTAGCGCCTGCTGCTGCTACTGCTGTTGCTGCAGATGTGGCTTGTCAGTGGGGTCTAAATGAGTGGACTGCTGCTGAGGAGAGAGGGAGGATGTTTACGGACAGGAGGATGGACTGTATATTCTATCCACCCCCATACATAATGTGCACAATACGGATGACTAGGGAAATATGTTTTGTCATACTGTGACTGTGGAAAATAAATGCGTCAATTCTTGTTTTGTGTACGGAGGCTGTGGCCAAGGCCCTCGGGTATGAATGGCAGCATCAGTAACTTATGTTGTCGGTCACCTAGTATGGAGGAGCTGGGCAAACAATTTACTGTGTATTTTACTCTGATCAAATGTTAATTCACTCATGAAATTGATGCTTTCATAATAATTTGAATATTTTGCAACTTTATGATTTAAGAACAATGGTGAGACTTTATCTGAGACTTCAACCTGCAGTGTGAAACTTTTGTCTCCCCCTTCTGGCAGTGAGAGCAATTGCACAAACTCCAACTTGTGACATTCAATTACATGGAGATAAAAATATGTCTTTTTTTAGCCATGCTATCGGATAGCAATATCAGCTTGTCCTATGATCCATGCCTTTGGTCTAGACTGAGATATCTCAATCTTTATTGGTTGGATTGAATGGACTTACTTCTTCTACAGATATTCATGGTCTCCACATGACGAATCATTTGGTGATTCACTGACTCTTCCTGTCACAGGCAGGTCAAAATTGTCACTTATCTTGTCACTTACAATCATGGTCCCTGATGTTTCCTCTTGTGACAACAGGTTGACATTAGTGGTTTTAAGTAAAATGTTTCAACATCTATTTGAGTTCAATCAATCACCATCGTCAGGCCAAAACTTGTCCTTTACCTGTTAGCATTCCAGTCAGTCTCAGATGTACAAATGTTAGCATGATAACAAACTAAACTAAGCTGATGAACATGGGAAACATTATACCTGCTAAACATTGGTATGTTTATCAGTTGCCTAAGCACAGCCTTACAGATCCGATAGCATGGCTGTAGACTCTTGTTTAATGTGTCTCCTGCATGTCCCCCATGGAACTTTAAGGGAAGGCCAAAATGCGGCAGTGTCTGGGCAGAGGAAATTTTCCCCATTTTCATTTATTCACTTTGGTGATGCACTAGGTTGGTTGTGCTAAGTTTTCCTTGTCTAAACCAATTTCATCAAGGGAAAGGTTGAAACCTTTTCAAACCAGATATCTCTGACAGTGTGACTGAAAACCGAGGCACGCAGACAGAGTGTGCAGATTGTTTATCTTTCTGTTTATTTTTGTGTAAAATAAATACGCTGGTTGTGAGGAGATAAGTAAAGCACACTGAATGGGATCAGTAAGAGAAATTACATGGTAAGATTCATTCTTACTGACTACGTCTGTCTTTTTTGCTCATTCTCAGTTCCTTTTTTCCCCTCACTGTCGCTTCTCATATTCCATCACGCTGATACAGGCCAGGCATCTCAGGGCTTAGCCTGCAACAAATACAGCCCACCAGAGAGATTAGGGGGCTGAATAAGCCAGCACTAGAGCCAGTTTCGCTCTCTATTAGTTTGTCTGCCTCAACTTCCTCCCATAGATTTTTCTAACTAATGACCTTAGAGAGCTGAAGATGGCATTTAAGCAGGCATTTGGGAAATGTAAGTCCTGGCTTCCTCTGTCTCATTCTAAAGCGGCCCTCACAGTACATTTTAACCTAGCATTCTAATGAGAATTACAATGAGCAGCATGTTTGGTAATTTTTTCATCTGTACCCTAATTGATGAAATGAGACAGGTACTCTGGGTTATGGCCTTTATTAGGCTGACTTCAACGTATTCCGCTGCAGGGGCCTCTGGTGGTCTGTTTCCCTCCACAGACCAAGACCAAAAAAAGCTTCAGTCTCCCGACCTCCTCCACCAGACTGCAGCGGGTGTGACATTTAGCTATGCAAAAACCACTGTGCATTATTCAAAAGTTTGGCCCTACACAAATGTCAAAGTGAGAAACAGGCATATGCTGTTATGAAACATAACAAGGAACAGAGAGACCTTATTTATTCTGGGGATTCTGCAGATGCACATGCTGCATCCAGGTATTTGTGGTCAGCAGAATACAGCTAACTATAGTTTGCCTGCTTAATAGCTGCAAAATTTTAGCTGGATCCAAAGTAAATAGTGAAAACATGGTTTAAGTCCATGCATTGAGCAAATGATCCCACAGCAGTGTGCGCCAGTCTTTGGATGCACAGCGTGGATGTACAGACACTTAGGTCCCCATCGATCTGTGTCTTCAAATCTGTAATGCATTACATACGAATGCACAAAAGCTTTTTATGCATAAGAATAAACTGAGAAGTGTATTTAATGGGCTATTAACCTAGTTAATACATTGTGGTTTCTCAATGATAATTTGTCATTAATAAGGACATGAAATTAAGCAAATTATGGTTCACTTAAACAGAAAGCACCAGCGTCGCCAGTGATGTGTATGTTGCTGTTGAACCTCAAAAAAATATTATATTGCAGTTTTGTGCCAAATTATCCGAGCATTATGTTTTCTGTATTATATAGCAATATGCTTATGGCTGATGACAACAGGGAAATGCATTGAGAGAGATGACACTTGTGTCTACAACAGGTTTTGTATGTAGAACATGATTAGGCTAAATTTTTTTTACAATATAAATAAGCGTGTCAGCATGCTAAGATTTGCAAAATAGTACAACTGAGGTTCATGGGAATGTCATTTCTTTTGCAGGTATCTGATCATAAATAGGACAAATGTAAATTTTGACCTGATGGTGTGCACTAAGTGAAAAGTTAAGTGCTCACCAAAGTTGTTAACAATTAATCCTGACAGGGGCATGAATGTCTGTACCAGATTTCATGGCAGTCCATCCAGGTGGTAGGCCAACAGAACTGCGTTCTCTAAACACACACTGCTAGCAAGCCTGTCTAAAAAGAAACTGTCAAAGCAGCAGAGGCCGAGATATCCTGACTTGTAGCTCCAAAAAAACACTGGATCATACACTTACCGTAATGCAACTGGTCCCTCCTAGCCTGCTAAATAGCTATGACAACCCATGCCCCCTGGGTGGTAACACTGACATTCTGTTAAAAATGTGTGTCCCCTCTTTTTGAGTAAAATGCCTCAGACTTAAGAGAGCTGCCTCACACAAGACATGACACAACTGCCACAACTTTGCCCCTTAATTATCAGTCATTTTTGTTCAGACACAGGAGCCGTCTTCAGATGACACTGTTCTCTGGAGATGTAAGTACAAGTGTGGGTCACCACAGATGACTGAAATGGGTCTATCAGGGAGCAGGGGAGCTTTAATACTGCTTCCTAATGCTCATTATCCAGCAGCGACTACAGTGTCGAGAGCATCATGTGTTTCATTTGTTTAGGTGATTAATGAGCTCTCCCCTGCAGCATAGGCTGCGGAGAAAATTGAGTGTCTCCATTTTATCTTTACATTACCATCATCTCTCTTCTTCCTCAGCACTCTCCCTGAAGCTTCTAAATTAGGGCCTCTCCCCAATCTGTTATGGAAGCATGTCCAGTCCAATGGTACACTAAAATCAAATGTCCAAAATGCACTACACACACACACGGGTTTTTGCATCTGAAGGACATATGTTTGACTTCATCAGCCTGCAGCAAGAGCGCTCGGCACAAATTGCAGTTTGCTCGTTCCACCACAAATATTAACATTTCCAATCTGTTGTTTTGCACTACAGCAAATGTAACCAGCACAACTTAGAGAGTGTTAATAAATCATGATTATGATGCACCATTGGCTGCAGCTTTCCTCCGCAGCCAGTGAATAAACTCCATCCCGATTTTGTCTGTGGGCACACCCTGCATGATGATACAAGTTGTTAGGTAATTATACAGCAATTACAATTCTAGAAGGAGAAACAGCAGGTTGGTCCGCCCTCGTGGTGACAAATGATGAACAGGGTGTCTCTAATCGACTTACTGTGATAGTTCCCCTTGACCTGAACTTATAGATTTATGGAGAGCCTCTGCAGTTTGTTTGCTTGATTCTTTTTTATTGAAGACAAGCCAAGAGGCGATCAGAAGAGAAAATGATGTGCCACCATCATTTAAAAAAAAAGAAAAGGATAATTTTAACAAGCTTTCTTCCCTGATAGTTGGCTGCTATTCAGCCCGAGACCTTCATGCCAAATGACACAACGTGGGTTGTTTTTTTTTCTCGATCCAATGACTCACAGGAAACATCGGGCTCCACATTTAACACTCATTCATCATTTGTATGGCACTTGTGCCATGTAAATATTTTAAAAACATAATAAGAAGCAATTGCGTGTGTAAAAATATCTTCAATGTATGTGCACTTCTCAGGGGTGAACTGTATTAAGATGCTAATGCTCCGAAGCTCTCCCTGCTAAGTGTAAACCAAAACCGACTTTGGTGTTTCAGTTTCATTAATGGGGGTTTCCACTTCTCCTGTCCTCTTTCTTTAAAACTTAAAACTTAAAATCGTTTTCAAAGAACAGGGGGAAATTTCATTTTTCCTCTCACATCATCCTTCGCATTTTATTGTTTGCACTAAATCCTATTCTCCATAAAAGCACTTCCAAATTACACACTGCATGAAAAAAAATAGAATGTTGGATAGTATTTTATTTTGAATTAAATATATATTTGTACCAGACAGCGAATGGAAACTTAAGGGGAGTCTGCACAGCAAGGAGTCGAAACAAAGTCAAGGTGAATGGGGGGAGCAGGTGTAATCCTTGCTGAGAGGAAGAAGGAAGCAGAAGACAGCAAGAGAAGAAAAGCCAGAGAGAACAAGTGTGTCTGAGAGAGAAAGAGAGGGGGGGATCCAGATTGAGAAGAGACATAAGAGACACTGAAAATCTGCAAGCAAATTAGACATCATTAGCCAAGAGACGGCTAACAAGTCTAATTAAGGGGGAGGCAGGCAATGATACCAGACTTGCTTCCGGACCTAACACGCACACACACAAACACACACACACACAGTCGCAACTCACAGCCAAAGCTTCAGGCATCTTCTAACTAGGTCAGATCTCTGATACTTTAAGGCTGAGGGTATGAGGGAGATATAGAGATGAAGAAAGAGATTGAGGAAAGAAAAAAGATGGAGGGTGGGACCTTGGATGGGACAGCTGTCTGCTCTTGGCGAGACGGAGAGACTTGTTTAAAGCTGTGTGAGTGAAATAGTGTAGAAAAGACTACACAGAAGCAGAGTAAGAAAGAGAGTGTATATAGTACACTCTCTCTGACTTATATAAATAACTGCAAAGAGGTTGACTTGTTTACACACCCAGCAGCTGCTGTTTTACTTCTGTCATTTATGGGATGTTGCGTTTAGGATCTGAAAGAATACTGCAGCTGCTGTTATTATCTGCGGAAAAGTGACAGATGACATTAAATACACACTTCTAGTTTAGCTGGTTTTATAAAGATTACTTGTGTAAAATAAGGATATGGCTGTATGCAGGCCATCCAGTTCTCAGCTTGAGTGATAGCTTGCCAATGCTCCTGAGGGATGACTGAGTTACAATCCCTTGAAGTGATGATGACTGAATTTCAGTTCTGGAAACACATAAAAATGCTTCATTTGAACAGCCTGTATCTCTGTCTGTTCCCACTGCTCTCTCAGAGGCACAGTGACAGAAAATGCCTCAACAACCTCTCATGATCCTTCATGTGATGTAACACATGCTGAGGTCTTCAGAGGAATAACTTCATTGCCTAACTAGCAATTTGGATCACTTTTATATTCTATAATAATACAACATACTGTTGTGTTTAACATTGCTATAGCAAACGCCAAAAATGGTAGGTTTTTTGGACAATATATGTTTAAATGTGATAAAGATAATGAAACAAATGATGGATCTCATTTACTTCACTTTTTAAAAGCATAATCCATGAAGTTGGGCAACTTGTACCAGCCAGATTACCGTAAGTATGTTGATGCAGATATCTTGACGTACAGGAATGATGGTTAAGAATTTGAAGAAATTCCCTCAAAGCGTCCCTGAGATATCATGCTCAAAGCATGGAAATGATGTGAGGTCAGCGACCTTGACCTTTGACCTGTGACCACCAAAATGTAATCAGTTCATCCTCTGATCCAAGTGGACATTTGTGCCACATTGACAGAAATTCCCCTTTAAGCATTTCTGAGATACCGCACAAGAATGGGACGGACAGACAACCCGAAAACACAATTTGGGATCGTCGGCAAAAAGCAGTGGCTATAGATGCCATGGAGAATACATTCTGCAAGTATATAGTGGTTAAATGTACACACTCAGCAGAGCATAGTGCATGTATTTCAAACTAAACTTTCTCCTTGGTAATTGTAAGCTCAAGCAACCTTTTTAAGTATATCAATATATTTTCTAAAGCTTCACAAAGATCCTCCAAAGTCATTGAAGACATTGTACAGCTGCATTCAAAGGCTGTGGAGCACTCCCCGTGACTTTGGCAAATGAAGCTGTTGAAGTTCTCTTTCATAAAATGCTCTGCACTTGATTTATGATTTCACTTTTCAGGCTTTTTTAAGGCTTTTCTACGTGTGCACCAAAGCAGAAACATTGTTGGTTGGTTATAAGTAATGGAGGACCAAAGTCATCATGCCTTCCTGACATTTTCCAGGTTCATCATTCAAAAAACTACATGCCAAATACACTGTAAAAGTTTTACATTTTACCTGTCTCTTGGTGACAGGTTCCATGCTGGTGGCAGTTGCACGGCACACATGGTGAGAGAGGCCCTCTGCCAGGGTCTTGCCGAGTGAATCCTGGGGAGCACTGCTCACAAAACTGGCCAGCAAAACCTGGGGGACAGGAACAAGATTCCACCCATGGGGCACTGGGGCTAGCTGGACCAGAGGAGATGAAAGCTGAGGTCAGGGTCACCCTAGCAAGCTGCGATGTGTCTACAGAGGAAGGAAGAGAGAAGACAGGAAGGGTGCTTTGTCATAAACCAGATGCTTACAAAGGTCAGTAGTAAACTGATAATTGTTGCCCAAGAGGGCTGTTGAAGTGTTTGAGGCACCTGCTTTTCTCTGGAATTAGGGGTATGTGTGTGTAGGTCTCTCTATCTCGCTAAGCAGTGGGTTATTAGCATTTGTTGCAGTACTGTCCCTCCCTCCCTGTCTCATTACAGGTTCTGGCCTGTGTTTACAGTCTGACACACACACACACACACACACACACACACACACACACACACACACACACACACACACACACACACA
>JBBPCS010003762.1:0-11958 GCA_037974645.1 Hollardia meadi
ACACACACACACACACACACACACACACACACACACACACACACACACACACACACACACACACACACACAGTACCTCAGTGGCTATACTCTGGCTGGCGCTGTTCTCCAGAAGGAACCGCACCACCTCAAGGTGATTCTCCTGGGCGGCCATGTACAGAGGAGTGAAACCATTCTGCATACAACATGGAGCAAAACACACATTTTCAAACAGGGTAAAAAAAAAGAAAGACTGAAATCGCATGTTTTGCATGTTAACTTCACAAAAATACACTGAAAGTGCCTTAAATGATGACACAAATCAAATGATATCAGTGCAATTGGACAAAAAGATCTGATTGACAAAATAAAAGGTTCAGGTGAAGTCTGTAAGACCTTTGAGTTGCTGTTACATCTCTAGTGGCTTTTTTCAGATTTCGATGAGACCAGAGAGAAAGGAATCTTTCCTCTCACCTTGATCCGACAGAGATAAGTGTAAAATGCAAGGACAGCAGTATCCTGGAGAAGCAAAGGCCCAGTTGGCCTGCTGCCAGATTCTGTCAGTGAGGATCTTTCCCCTGAGTGATTCCCTCAATGTCAGTGACTTCATGATACAGTATCATTCAAACGAATATGTGTATCACAGCGGTGTTCGCATTTAAGTTGTTGCGGGTCCTGAAACCGACCTTACTGTCGATTTGACATTGTGTGTGTGTGTGTGCGTGTTGAGTATATCCCACCTGAGATTGTGCGTTGACATTGGCTCCATAATTGACGAGCTCTTTGACGACTTCCGTTTGGCCAGCCAGCGAGGCTATGTGCAGAGCAGTGTTTCCTTTCTAGATTACATGGAACAACCACAGGAATGTGTGTTAAGCTCTGTCCCACCTGTTCAACCGTATTGCTTATGTGTGTGCGTGTGACTGCTTGCCACCATAGTCTGTACGCCAATATCCATGTGCCCCAGTGAATCCCCTCACGTCAACCACACTTTTGTACTGCTGGTGTTCCAGCTCTGGCATCCCCTGCCTGCACTGCCAACAATGTGTCACTTCCGATGCATAAATGATCCCCTGCTGAAGCTCTGCCATAAATACAACTACAGGAGGCTTTGAGGCTATGAGCCTGTATGGGTCTACATGAAGGCAGAGTCGATCCCAAGTCTGTCTGCTGTTCATGTGACACTGGCCTCTGTTATTTGCAACAAGCGCTGTTGCGCAATAGTGATCATCTGTCACATGCATTACTGTATCACGGAAATCTGATCGGCATGCCGGCTGAGGCACAAGGCAAATTCATAAAGAGACAGACGAGGCTGTTTGGTATGTCATGCAGCTGAAAACATAGGCTTGTGTGCTTTATTGGGGATTTTCTGGAGTATAAAACAGTAAGACAAGATCTACAATCAGTTTGTAATCTGAATAAAATAAAACGCTTTATCATACTTGACAGGCTATCTCACTGACTAGCTTTATAATAGACACTTATGGCCTACTATGCACACACAAACACACTTGTATTTGAATTAAATATGGGTTTGTTCCCATAGCAAGTTCACTGTGTTTTATCTACTTTGGAAAATGGGACTTATCTAAGCTGTTTTATAGCAAATACATTCATAAAAATGTCAATGTATACGCTTCTACAGGGGGGTGGACACAATGCCATGATCATAAGGGTAAAATAATGCAACCCCATGCAATAGCTCTGCAATATACAGATACCTACCAACCAATCCTGACCACCTGTATATACAACTTGTATGTAATACAAAACCGCAGGACTCCCTTCACTTGGACAAACATTGCCATTGAATCAAGGTAGCGATTACGTTTCCCTCAAATGCATTTGGCAAAACAAATTAGGAAAAAATGAAAGGTAATTTCGAGCACATAAGGTCGCACCATGAACACCACAACAGCCTAAAAAAAATAGTGTGAATAAACTCTACTTTGACTGTTTCAAATTGAATACGGCAAGCTTAAAAAATAGAAAGCAATCCCGTAAAGCTACAAACTTACAACCCAAGGAATGACAAGTTAAATCAACATCTCTCTCGTGGTCTCAACATTGTAAGCTTTACAGGGGTTATATCTGTTACAGACCTGCTAAGGGGCTAATGAACCGAAGAAAAGGCCTCTTGTTTAATTCTCCCACAACATTAGGGGCGGATACACAATTCACTTTAGCATTAAAGACCCACACAGCCGAAATTAAACATCCTGTTACTAAATCTAGGTATCTTCGATAGCACCGCCTCCCTGATTGTCTCCATCGGCTGCATAAAATAGAAATTTATAGGCATTAGGTTGCAGGCAGTGGAGTCCCAAGATCTTAAACTAATCTCCCAGCATCCTCGAGGTCACAATATTGAGAGGCTTTAATTGGGGAGATTTTCTCCTTCATCTTGAATATTTCATTGTGCCCCTGTGTTTATGGCAGCATTAGGCGTGTGGCCTGTGGCAGAGAGGCTGAAAAAGATGAATAAATGGGAGTGAAAGCCTTGTGGGATCAAATCCTTTCAGATGCTTCAAAGGAAAAGACCCTCCCATGATGGGTCATACTGTATCACATTTATGCTATCACATAAAATATAACGCTACTGCTGCTCATGATTTTGCCTAGCTTATTCTTTATTGGGCTACATACATTCCCAACTTATACATTTTAGTGTTATTACACTGAACTACTTTTGCTTCATTATTGAATTTTTTCTTGCTTAATTGTCTCACATTTTTTTCCGGCAGCAATCCCCACAGGGATCAATGTGCAATGTTTTGTGCTGCTGGACGCAAATATAGTCCTCGATAACATGGGCTGAGCTGTGATAAGTGACGGGTGGGCCTTACCTTTGTGGCTGCATCCACAGCGGCTTCGAGCTTCAGCAGCTCAGCAACAACTTCTACATGCCCCTCCTTAGAGGCCAGATGGAGAGCATTCAGACCATTCTGAGAAAGAAACATATTAAGTAGATTGGTGAACCTCATGCACCATTATGTACTATGAGGTAGATGTTTAATTGGGGCCCAATGAGCCCTTGAGCACTCAATTTGAAATTCAGCTGAGGCAGCAGTATGTTGTATATATTCTTCTTTAACCCCGAGGAGGACAGACATGCAACAACACAGAAAAACATCTCAGAAAACGTACCTGATTGCAAATGTTAATGTCAACCCCAGTTTTGAGGTAGTCAAGGACCTTTTCAAGGTTCCCTGCCCGGGCAGCTCGCAGGTAACTGGCATTACTGTCAGACTGGAGAGGAGAAGAGCAAAAAGAGAGGCAGACAAGAGAGAGAGAGAAAGAGGAGGTGAGTTACTGTACATTAATTCAGACTCTGGCCACATGCCTATCAAACTAGGCACACAGCAGAACAAAAACACATACAAATGCCAAGATTTTACTGTACCAGAAAGAACTCTGTCATAATTTCTCAGACATCCAAAAACATCTTAACAGGGGGGAAAAACAAAGACGATATCCACATCCAGGTCCTTTGTCCCATTAAAATCAATATAGTAAAGCCCACTGGTTTCTCAAATCAAGACGATGCTAAAATGCAAACATCTAAAAAAGTAAATCCATGAGAAAGCTGACAACCGTCATGATCCTCTGTGATCCATCAGATCCCGCTGTGCTGTTATTCCAGCTTTGTTCAATCCAAATATCTCTGATTCCCAAAGATAGGAAGTTCAATGACCGGGTGGTCCTGACAGCTGCCACAGAGACCTCCTCCCTTCCACAGAGATCTCTTCTGATTCCACCAGTAAAATCAGTTGTGAGTCTATATGCCGCTGTGCTACAAGAAGCAAAGCATTCGCTTTTCTGCTTGGCTGTCCCTTATTTCACTACAGAAATAGGGCTTTGCACACCGAAATAAAATGATGAGGCAAGCATGTTTTTGCCCCTATAACAAATGTGGTGTGCACGCGTATGTGCATGTGTGTGGGAGAAACGGAAAGGGGAGAGGGGAGATGGAAAGAAGGATGAGAGTAGACAAAGAAAAAGAGTCGGAACAGAGGGAGTTGTGTTTCTTTTTTGGGTCCACGTAGCTCCCAGGACGTTGGCTTTCACATAAAATGACACACAGCAAACTCTGCAAATTTTGTGTTCCTTCTTTGCAGCATCGCAAAGAGCATTTTGTAAAACTCAGCACTGGAGCTGCTGAGAGCAGGAGTGAGAGAAGCTGTAATATGCTGCTTCTTAATAGAGGCTCAAACACCAAATTCTCCTGAATTATCAAATGCCCAGACCTGCTAAATTTAGACACTTAGGATAAACTCAGTGCCAAGCGGTACGAGCGGTTATCCAACATTGTACTCTCCACCTCCCCCTCCACTGTCCTTTTCCAGAAATAACTCTGACAAACAGAGGGATCTGACCCAAAGCCAAAATGTGAGTGCACAAGACATCCAGCATCAGATTGTTCCACTGATAGGCTGCATAAAACTGTGAGAGGAAACTATGTCTGTGTGTGCTCATGTACACACAAACAAAATAATGGCAGATGAAGCAGTGTTAGCTGGAAACCAAGTCATTTCCTGATTACAAGATACCATTAAACTCCATCCCATAGCAGCCAATCAGCCAACATCTTCATTTTTCCATACCTCAAACCCCCCAGAGAACTGTTTGATAGCACTGATCCACTAATGATATTTCTGTAATTGTGGCCTTGAGAAAAGTCATGATACAACAAACTGTCTCACTGGCAAAGAGCCTCAACCAGCACAAATATGAGCCATGGGTGAAGATTATTCAGTTTAAGATTACTCATTAAGACTGAGGCTGTTGTAAGCAATCAATTGAGAGTAGCAGCTGCAAAAGAATCATTAATATTGGAACAGCTGCACTGTGCTGTGAAATAGGCCATTGACTGTGAAAACTCATAAATGCCCAATGCAGTGGCCTGGATATCCTGTTGCCTAACTACAAAATGTTTCAGAGACAGTGGTGGTTATTGCAAATGAACCATCTACCGACAAAGACCACTCACTATTCTCCCAGACTGCCACAACAGCTGCTAGCATAGACAAGAAAATCAGCGCTTAGAATTCGTTATCCACGTTGAATTAACCACTGATAGTCAAGGCTGATGTCTTTGTTTTCTTCTGGAAAACTGTAACGTTTTAGGGGTGTGACAACTCAGGGAAGGACATGTAGTGGCTGATTAGAACCAATCAGGAAGCAAACATGGGTGTCTGAGTCATCATTTCCAAAAGTCTTAGTTCTGCCCGTCCAGACTAAAATGCAACCCCGGAGTTTTCGAACTGAAACAGGGTCACCAGCCAAATGTCTCTGTCAGGGGCTCTAAAACACCGGAGTAGTGTGGCCGCTAGATGTAAACATAGCAAAAATTATGTTTTAAAACAAAGACATAATAGTGTGGATGTGGCCTGAGGCTTACTTGTCAGTCATAGACATGGACACCAAGAAATAGTGTCCTTCACAATCACCTGCTAGAAACACTTTGGCTTCCATCCAGTCTAAACCCAGCCAGCAGCTCTCTGTCACACACCTCAAATGTGACTCAGAATAAACCCCCTGCCATTTTTTTAATGATACTTCTACTATGCCTTTGTAATACATGCCAGCAAGAAGGGAATATAAACTGGGCAAGAT
Organism: Hollardia meadi; assembly: GCA_037974645.1. Classification (NCBI taxonomy): domain Eukaryota; kingdom Metazoa; phylum Chordata; class Actinopteri; order Tetraodontiformes; family Triacanthodidae; genus Hollardia; species Hollardia meadi. Next base: position 5,598 of record JBBPCS010003762.1, read on the forward strand.
CACATGGAAACTCCATACACTTATTACACTTTATTTTTTGCAACTTTTTCTTTTTTTCTTTCCATTCTTCTACATCTTCATCTTCTGGTTTTTTACTTTAAGCTTTACCTTTTTCAAAAACTAACTAACTAACTAACTAACTAACTAACTAACTAACTAACTAACTAACTAACTAACTAACTAACTAACTAACTAACCTAAACAAGTCCAATCATGCGATTATTATATTTAGACTCACATGTATTTTCAATGTACTTCTAAGACTTGTTTGAACTGAAGCAGAAGTGTAACAGTAGTGCTGGACTTCTTTCTTTTCTTATGTACATTTTGTATTTTCATATTTACCTATTTTTGTTCATTTAATTTTCTTGCACTCATCTTATTGTGTTCTTTATCCTCTCCCAATTCTTGGGTCAACATTTGCGTTTTCTAAATGTGCACTATCAATGAATTCACTCAACTTTATTTACTTTACTTTTCAAATGACTGAAAGCCGGATTTTTCTCAACTTTGAGATGAGAATAATATTTCACTCATAATATCACATCAGTCTCAGCTTCATCTTCAGTGATTCAAGTCAATGTTTCTCCACATTGCAGCAATGTAAGCTGTCTGCATGCTGGTACACATTCCAGCAGTTGTCCTGTTTCTAACATAACCGACGTGTGTGCTTAGAGTGTGCCACGCTGTGTGTAGCATGCCTGTGTGACCTATGACTCTCAGGCTTTGTTGAGGGTCACTAAATGCTTGACCTCTGACAAGGAAATATGCAGGTCATGCTGCAGCGTGGCAGCATGGATGACAAATACTCAGGGATTCACACCATTGAATATTATGTAAGTATTATGTATTATGATATGTAATACTGTAGTCTTCATTTTATGCAGATTATTAGTAGAAGACCATTGGATTTTTTGTACTGGAAGTCAGATGCGGTAGTACATAAGTCAATAATAAAATATTTACGTACACATGCTCTCACTTCATAAATAGACACAGTACATCTCTAAAAATACGGAGGTCTAAGAGTATTTTTTTTTAAAGTTTGCATGTTTTTTTCAAAGGTTACCATTTTGTAGTACTCTCCTGAATATCTCACAGCGCCCGTTGCTTCTCCTTCTGCATCTGTCCAAGCTTAAGTGCCAACAGATTAAGTAGTCTTCATCCATGAGTCACTATTCATTGCTCCTGTCAGTTTATCCCTTAATGCCCACAGTTAAAACCAGTGACCAACAAGTCCAACCCACCATCCACATCCCATCTATGTCCAGCATGGGGGATCTTGAAGTCTTTGTGAATGAAGCATTACATAGGACAGGGCAAGAGATTAGTAAGAGAAATATCATTAAGCCTCCGCAGATCAGAGGTTCAAAGAAAATGGGGCCATTAAAGACTAGGTTAAGCCTGAAGGAAAGCATTAATCTAACGTTAGATTGAAGGGAGAGGATGAGAGAGAGACAAAGCGAGGCAGACAGAGAGAGGAATCTGACACACAAGTGATAACCGGAAAAGCTGAGAATTATATTATTCTCAATTACTGTCTGGCAAAGTCAAAAAATGCAGCTAATTTCTGGGTAAGTCGCCATAAAAAAATGACAATTCACCATCTCAGTTCCAATTAAAAATGCCCTCTGGTCACTGACTGGTGTCTGCGGTTGCTCTTTAGAAGGGAAAAGAAAAACTGAAAATCTATTAATAGTATTAATATTGTTAAGATTTTTTTTTTATCACAATCATTGGCCAACATACAGTATATGCTGACACATATATATCTGAGATAAGCTAATATATTTTAAGCAGGCTTTGAGTATATGTCGTCTGATAATAAATTGATGAAGTTCAGATTTGATGAAGACTTCCTGTATACTAACTGCAGAATACAATATATCACAGTGTATACAAGTACTATGTAGTATGAAACTGAGATGCAGTATCTGTCATAATCTCAAAGAGAGACTGCGCAGTCAGTATGGAGGATCATGAGGTTTTGTAGCAGATCATTTGTTTTCATTCCTGCTGAATCTGTACATGGCACTTCTCCTCATGACATCAACACTGTGATAGTCTCGGTGAATACAGGATATTTAGATGTATAAAGACTGATATCACCGGGCAGACAGACTGCGGTGATGTCAGATTGGCAAGCTACACCGAGCATGCAAGCGAACAGAAACTCGTGTAGCATTTTGCACTGCATCACAGATAAGCCAGGACACATCAATACATACAGTACATGTCTGCACACACTTTTGGACAGGCAAAAATATGTACACACAAATGTAGACACACATGATGATGTCATTGCTGTAGCTTAGAAAAGGAGAGCCAAACCAGCAGTGGCTGTATTGTTTCGCTTTATCCCCCTCTCCCCTGACAGCACAAAACACACAGAGGTCCACCAGCACAAAACCAGGGGCATCCAGTGGCGGGCCAAAAAAACCCATCGGTGCCAACGAACCTCACTCCCCACCAACCACATTCATTTTCCCAAGTCCCTCGCTGTGCTTAGCCTCTCATAGTATCCTGACTTCTCTCTTTCTCTCGAGGCAAAATATATCAAAGCTATTGATGAATTAATGTCCCCATGTCGTTGTCAACATAATATACCAGAAAATCATTATTAAGGCTTTAAGAAGTATGAATGCAGCTCGTGTTATTTTCAGCACAGTGAATGGTAAAAGTACAGTATGGTCTATGTTCACTGCATCAACATCAGCTTTACACCTCTCATAAATATCATAACACTCTTATCTTAAGCATCAATATCAATCTAAAACATCCCACTATGTGTTGCTGATGGAAAGCACTGTACATTTCAGGAGCAGTGCAAAGAGGGGAGTGGTGCAATGTCTCATGCCTCCTAATGGCCACTTGGAGAAATGATTATGAGTAAATAAGGGAATGAATGAATGAATGTCAGTTCCTTGATCCATTAAGTGGCATTAAGTTTTATGACTGGAACAATTACAATAAATCAATTGTTTCTCACAGGATTTCCATTGAAAGAAAGTTTTACTATAAAAAATTGCTTTATTATGACATTAGTCATAATAAATAAACTCGATACCAATACCAATGCAATTACCTGACTCGTTAGCTGCGAAATGCTTCATTGTGTTTATCAGCGCAATGAGCAATGAGAGTGAACTAAAACAGCAGCGGGACAGAGAGCTAATCAGTGAGCTGAAATTGGCTATAAGCTCCAAAAAGCTGAGGGGAGCTGCAGATTCAGGTGATAATCCCCTGTATGGTAATATTATTTTCACATTGTCATATGATTGACATTATTTTAATTAAAATATTGATTATAGCTGCTTTAAGATACTGGTGAGTGAATTCCTTAAAGCACTACAAACAACCCCTGCATACCACACCACGGCTTTTCTTCCGTCTCAAAGAAATACTTCAACATTTTGGCAAATACATTTATTTGCTGTCTTGCTGAGAGTCAAATGACAAGATTGATACAACTCTCATGTCTGTATGCTAAATATGAAGCTGTATGCAGAAGATGTTTAACTTAGCTTAGCATAAAGAGAACAGGGAAACAGCTACCCAGACTCAGTATATCCTGTTTAATAAATCCATGTCTGAGAAAAATTATTCATACACACCTCTACTACATATACACAACATGAATGCAGGTGACTTTCTAGACAGCAAACTCCCTGATGTGTGCTGAAAAACTCCTGCATGTTATTACCTTACAGACAAACATGCACTTTGAATCTGATTGCAGCTTTCTATTTTCTTTAATGCAATTCACAGCATCAACCTCTAAGATACCAAATTCCAATCACAATTCCAATCCAAGTCTTCATAATCAAAAAGAATACAAATAAAAATGTGAGGATAAATCCAAAAGTTAGCACTACTCACTTGTGTTAGGAAGACAGCACCTTCTTCCACGGCCATGTTCACTTACTTCCCCGCTTTCTTTCTCTACTCTCAGTGAAGGGGAGCGAAACTTGAGCTCAGATCAGCCAGCCAACCAACCAGTCATCCACAGTCAGTCAGTCAGCTCTGTCCTTATCTTAACCTCACGTGCATACATTCCACTCAGAGGAAAGAGCAAGGTGCCATTGGCTCAGGTAACAGAGTAGGAAAAAAAAAATCAAAGCACACCAACTAATGCAAGCACTGGAGGTAACAGATACAACAGCTCCTTCCGGCGTCTGGTCGATACACTGCACATCAGATGGAGGGATGGTGGGAGGAAAGAAGAGTCAGAAGGGGAAAAAGAGGAAGAGAGGGGGTCTATCTAACTCTCCAGTGGTGAGTAAACAAAGCGCTGAGCATCTCGCAGTCTGTCATGCTGCAGAAAGGACAAACGCCAAATCCCCTCTGCTGTCTCTCGCTCTCCCTGTCCCCTCTATCTCTCTCCCTCTTTTCTAATTGTGCCAACAAGGGTAAATCCCCACCACCTCGCAGACGCCGGGCTCCTGCCCCAGAAAAGTACCTTCAAGTGGGGAGGGGGCAGGAAGAACACGCTGACTTACCGTAACAAATGAGGCTTCTCCCTCCCTTTCTGCCTCCTTCCTTTTCTTCCTCACCTTCATTTAGTCTGCGGGGGTGGGGGGTGGGGTGGGGGTCAATGTGGTCTTGATATCCAAGGTTGGGGAGGCATGCAGGGAGAGGGGCCAAATTGAAAATAGCAGCTGAAACAAATACTTTAGCTAAGATGACTCGACTGGGATATGTCAACCCCCCCCCCCCCCCTCACTTTTCCCCGTTGTTATCCCACCCACTCTCCCTCTTTCCCTCCCACTCATTCTCTCTGGTTAATTCTCCCTGCCTCCCTCAGTCTCTGCCAGAATGCCGCTCTTTATTGTCATCCTGCTTATCAGCTGTTTTTTCCCCCTCACAAAAACCAGCGTGGGTGTGTGTGCTCTAAGTGTCCAAGTTGGGTTTACTCTGGTTTCATGAAATCAACCAAGGGGTGATCAACTCATGGGAATAAGCAGTTGTGATTCTATGTGGGTCTATGGGTTTATGAGTACAATAACAGCAGTGAAGAACAACAATAACACCAGACGCTATTTTGGGGAGGGTGGACCAGTGGGGGCCCCCTCTAACAGTCAATGGGGACACTTTAACAGAGGATTAGGGGCTTTCCCTTTGGTATTAGGGACACCCTCTGTCCTCCCACCTCTCACCCTTCAGCAGACACACCCCAACCGCAGTCAGCTGAGTGGAAGCTGGGATGAGATGCTCACCCCCACTGATTTCTCCTCACAAATCCTGCTCATAGCTGAGCGCTAGCACAGGAACATAGCAGCTGAGTCTCCTCACCGCTCTCCTGGAAAATGCCTGGATCCGATCACTATCTTGGAAAAAAGATAGCTGCGCTTAAGCGTAACATGCAGCATGACTACCGCATCCATGTTATACTGTGTATTTGATCTTGGGTTATTACACCTGTGGGTGGTAAGTGATCTGATTATCTTATCTTGAAGGGCCACCCACAACTGTATTGTGTTCTTACCTTAAGGGAAGCAAAGCTATTTTTCCATAATACATTGACATACGTACAGTGGAATAATAAAAAAAAAGAGACATGAATGTTAAAAAGTGAACTTTAGTGGCATTGGTAGGTTTCCAGACTGGTTTCCAGTCTTTATGCTACACTAAGCTAGCCAACTGCTACAGTATATAGGCCTACAGACATGAGAAAATATTAACCTTTTAATCTGACTCTCAGCAAGAATGTGAATAAGCTCAGATCTTTCCCTAAAACTATGGTTAAATGTAGACAACGAAAACACTTGAAAAAAGCAATATCTCTGGCTTTATTGTGCCCACCCACCACTGTGACCTCTACACCTTTACTGCTGTGCAGAACTGTTCAGTAAATGTATAATTCCTGGTGAGACTATGCTAAATAGATACACTCAACAGATGTGTAAACAAACACTGTGGTCATTAACCTCCAGGTTATGGAATATCCCAGGGACATGCTGCTATGTGGTCACATTTTCCTTCTGCCTCATCATCATCATCATCATAATAAATGATAGTTCAGTGCATCAGTATCACACCCATAAGTGTTATTTATAGCAGGAATGCTGCTATTCTGGCATGTGCTGCCTGTAAGGTCATACACACAAACATACTGTATGTTCACAGAAACAGTCACATGCAGCCATCCATCCCTCAGCCACCACTGCTTTCACATTCTGTCACCATTCTAGAGGAATGGCACCACAGCATTATGGGTATTTTCCAATGCTATCAGCTTTCAGATGAGAGATAAAGTCAGTTAAGAGAGTCAGAGAAACTAAAAAGGAGAGAGAGAGAGAGAGAGAAAGAGAGAGAGAGAGAGAGAGAGAGAGAGAGAGAGAGAGAGAGAGAGAGAGAGAGA